>ONZH01002916.1:0-45518 GCA_900303285.1 Rhinella marina
AACGTCCTGACCGATAACTCCACGCCATATAATTACTGGCTGGCCAAGCTGGACAGGTGGCCAGAACTTGCGCAATACGCTCTTGAGGTGCTTGCCTGCCCTGCTGCAAGTGTACTGTCTGAAAGGGTTTTTAGTGCCGCCGGGGGTATCATTACGGACAAACGGACGCGCCTGTCCACCGACAACACCGACATCCTCACGTTCATCAAGATGAACAGGTCATGGATATGCCCCAGTACTCATCCCACCTCAGGCTACCTCCTAAATTGCTTGCTTTCCTCCTCCTCCTCCTCCTCTTCATCTGAGTTGCATATGCAACAATTTTTCAGAAAAGTCATCCGGCTTCCTACTAATAATTTTTCAAGAAAGTCATCCGTCTTTCTACTAACAATTTTTCAGGAAAGTAATCCGGCTTTCTAAAAACAATTTTTCAGGAGTCATGCGGCTTTGTAACCAAATTTTTTATGAAAGGCCATGGGGTTCTATACACACAGTGCTGACGGAAGCCCATCAGCCTTTCTAAACACAATTGAATCTGTCCCATCATGAGAAAGTCCCCCCAAGGAGTCCCCACTGTAACTTGCTTCCCATACAACTACCTCACCCCCCGACACCTGTGTCTCGCCATTGTCCACCACCTCCTCAGACAACACTGGTAAATCCCCACTGTCAGCACACTGAGACTGCAAAAGGTCTTGCGAATTGGGGCAGAGAATGTTCTGGGGTAGCACATCAGAGAAGGGGTGACTATGGGGTTCCAGGGAGTACGTGACCACATGCAATCTCCATCCAAAAAGTCATACTGAGGCTCACCACCATGCTTTACACTGCAATCTTATTGAAAGACAGACAATCAGGGGTTCACCGCCAGGTTGTCAGGCAGCATTTTTAAGTGGGTCACCATTACCGTGTCCCTGAAAATTGCCTTAGGGTCATCGCCAGACTATTTTTATGAAAGGCCATGGGGTTCTATACACACAGTGCTGACGGAAGCCCATCAGCCTTTCTAAACACAATTGAATCTGTCCCATCATGAGAAAGTCCCCCCAAGGAGTCCCCACTTTAACTTGCTTCCCATACAACTACCTCACCCCCCGACACCTGTGTCTCGCCATTGTCCACCACCTCCTCAGACAACACTGGTAAATCCCCACTGTCAGCACACTGAGACTGCAAAAGGTCTTGCGAATTGGGGCAGAGAATGCTCTAGGGTAGCACATTAGAGAAGGGGTGACTATGGGGTTCCAGGGAGTACGTGACCACATGCAATCTCCATCCAAAATGTCATACTGAGGCTCACCACCATGCTTTACACTGCAATCTTATTACTGAGGCTCACCACCATGCTTTACACTGCAATCTTATTGAAAGACAGACAATCAGGGGTTCACCGCCAGGTTGTCAGGCAGCATTTTTAAGTGGGTCACCATTACCGTGTCCCTTGGGGTCATCACCAGACTATTGGCCAGATTTAGAAAAAATGGTGCAATTAGGGAGTCTCCCTACATGCTGCCCCTGGTGTTTCCTATGCATTTCCAAGGTGTTTCCATCATTTTCTGAGGTTTTCAGATGTTGGGGCAAACTTGACTGTGCAGAACCTTTGGCCCCTGCAAAAATATTCGGGTCTCCCATAGACTTTAATGGGATTCGTGATTCGGCCCGAACCCACGAATCCCGCGAAAAATTTGGGCCGAATTCCGAATCCCCGAATCTTTTAGGATTTGATCAACTCTAGTCGTTATCATGTTGGAATACTGGCTTGCAGCCCAGTTTCCGAAGGGAGGGCATCATGCTCTGTTTCAGTATGTCACAGTACATATGGACATTCATGGTTCAATAAACTGTAGCTCCCCACAGCTTGCAGCACTCATGCAGCCCTAAACCATGACACTCCCACCACCATGCTTAACTGTAGGCAAGACACACTTGTCTTTGATCTGGTTGCCGCCAAACACGATGGACACAATCTGAACCAAATAAGTTTATCTTGGTCTTGTCAGACATGAGGACATGGTTCCAGTAATCCATGTCCTTAGTCTGCTTGTCTTCAGCAAACTGTTTGTGGTCTTTCTTGTGCATCATCTTTAAAAGAGGCTTCCTTCTGGACCACAGCCACGTGGACCAATTTGATGCAGTGTGGCGTATGGTCTGAGCACTGACAGGTTGACCCCCCACCGCTTTAACCTCTGCAGCAATGCTGGCAGCACTCAAACATCTATTTTGAAAAGACAACCTTTTCAATATGAGGCTGCGCATGTGCACTAAGTGGAAGTCTTTTTAAACCGCTGTATGGTCTTGGTCACCGTGCTGCAGCTCAGGTTCAGAGTGTTGGCAATCTTCTTATAGCCTAGGCCATGTTTACGTAGAGCAACAATTCTTTTTTTCAGAAGGTTTTAACACACCTTCTCCTTATGCACACCTAAGACCTTGTAACACTAATGAGTCACATGACACCGGGAAGGGAAAATGACTAATTGGGCACAATTTGCCCATTTTCACTTAGGGGTGTGCACACTTTTGTTGCCAGCGGTTTAGACATTAATGGCTGCGTGTTAAGCTGTACACTGACTACTTTACATTGTATCAAAGTGTCATATCTTCAGTGTTGTCCCACGATAAGATGTAATTAAATATTTACAATATTTACAGTACACAGGGGTGTACACACTTTTATGAGATACTGTATGTCTGATTTTCATTTTTTTGCATCAGTCATGATGCAAACTAGCACTACTACTCTATGTCTTAGTGAGATTGAGGATGGATTGTTAATAGCAGAATATATATAGACAACTGAGCTGGAGTCATAGGAAAGCCCTAATGGATGGGAAAATAAAGCAAGCAAGGAAAGGGAGACCTGAAACCAGTATAATACTATAATTTTATTTCATAAATGCACCTATTAATATGGAATTAAATCCTTAATTTTTGATTTGTTTTTGAAAAACTGATCATTTCTAGATTCAAGAATACTCTACTTGATCACTACCTTCTGTAATATATAGAAAGTAGTGATGAGTGAATTTCCAGAAATTTGATTTAGATTTGATTCAGTTCAATAGTTTATCTGTTTTGATTCAGGTCTGAATAAATTTGACCAGGACCAAAAAGGCCTAATTGCTTTGACAATTTGTTGAAGACATTCTGGGGTCTCCTAATACTCTTCCTAAGCACTTTTATGCCAAGACATCACTAGAAATGTCAACGTTGCAATGACATATATGGGTAAGTGCATGACTGCTGGTGGTAGCAAAAAGCCTGTCGGATTTTATTCATTTAAAAAAAATATATATAGACTAAAAAATTTCACTCTTGTGATCCTCCTTCTTCATCATTCTTGTTTTCTGATCTGTAAAATAGATGACTCCGCTTTGAGAAATTCTCCTGAACTGAATCTTCAAAAATTGGGATTCGGTTTTGACCCAAATTTTCAAAAAAAAAAAAACAAACCCCTAATAAATTCACTCATTTCTAATAGAAAGATTTGCTTTCAAAATAAATCATCTGAGTTTAAAAACGGAATCCCCTGGAAATCCACTTTAATTCTGCACACTGCATGTTAAGAAATAATATTCTTTTTTTATTGTCTACCCTTTTATTAATGCTTTGAGGATTTTTCAATTTTTACCAAAGATTTTCACTTTTTACCATCTATGTAATACACTTCTTCACATGCTTTTATCTGTCTTTTAATGTAGTGTTCCCTTGAAAATCCAAGGGAATCTGAATTATACATAATTTGTCTGTCAGCACAGAATATGTGAAAGCTTAATAAAACTTAAAAAACACAGGTTAACTACCAAAATAAAGGTAAGTTATATATTTTAACGCAGCATGCTTCCAGCCTTTGTTGAGCATGATCCTATAAAAATGCTGTGTTTTAATGTAAATTACCAAAGTACTCATAAAGTAAAGGTCCTACAGCTCCTAATGCATAGGAGTCTAACACTTAATTTACATGGAGAATCAAATGTTTATCTATAATGAAACGTTCTAAACATTGATAAAGCAAAAATTAGAATTTTTAATCTGTATTTCTTACTTTTAAAAGCATGCATTGGTTATACCTTTAATGATGTAATTTATTGCCATGTACTTACCAGTCTACACTTTTGTGACGAGTCTGTGCTATTACTGTACCGCCAGCATCACTCACTGTGGCAACCAGCCCTGCTGACAGTGGAGCTGGTTGCCACAGCTGCAGCCTGTCAGGGAGCAAGGACATCAGGCCAATCAGGGTTGGCACCAAGGTTGTGTCCTTTCTGAAGACGGGTATTTAAACAGGCAACTGCTGGCCACAGTTGCCTATGATTTGGTTGTCTTGCCTCACATGCTTAGTTTGTGCTTCATGTGGATTCCTGGACATCTGACTTTCTGCTTGTTAGTGACTTTGTTGCAGGGAGCAGTGAGGGAAGCGCTGTGCTGGCTCTACTCACCCTCCCTGTTCTTCTTCCAGACCCTGCTCTGCACTGTATCCTAATTGCCTACAGCATCAGAACATGGTGCAAGTAGGCACGCACTATGACCTGACGCAGTGCGATGTCAGTTCACAGTGTAGCACAGGCTGGAAGTAGTGGTGCTGTGAGTCCTGGATCTGCAGAGTGGCAAGTGCTGTTCGGAGCAAGTTTATTTATGTTTTTTAATGTCTAATGGGGGTCTAATCTAAGGCTGATGGGGTCAGATCTGAAGCTTATGGGGGTCTTATCAGAAGATGATGGGGGTCTGATCTGAGGCTGATGAGGGTCTGATCTGAGGCTGATAGAGGCTGGAGGGTCTGATGGGGGTCTGATCTGAGGTTGATGGAGGTTGGGGGGTCTGATCTGGGGCTGATGGGAGATTGATCTGAGGCTGATGGAGGCTGGGGGGGTTCTAATGGAGGTCTGATCTGAAGCTGATGGGGGTCTGATCTGAGACTGGTTGAGGTTAGGGGGTTCTGATGGAGGTCTGATCTGAAGCTGATGTGGGTCTGATCTGAGGCTGATAAAGGTTGGGGGTTCTGATCTGAGGCTGATGGGGGTTGGGGATCTGATGGCAGTCTGATCTGAGGCTGATGGAGGCTGGGGGTCTTATAAGGGTTTGATCTGAGGTCTCATGGAGCTTGGGACTCTGATTTGGGGTCTGATTTGGGGTCTGATAAAGAATGGGGGTTAGTTTTGGCAGTCTCATGAGGATTGAGGGTCTGATCTAAGGTCTGATAAAAAAAAATCCTAGGTGTATCTTATAGTATATCACGTCTTGTAGTTCAAAAATTACACGTAACCCTGCAATTTTCATACTGGCAACTAGGCCTAATTATACTTCCTGTTCTGTACAGGTAGTGTTCAGTAGTCATTATCTTAAAATGACTAGTAACACTTCTGTACAGATAACATAAGATCCACTATTCACATTTGGAGATATCCCTGCTTTTTAGCTCCTCCCTGGTTTCTGCACAGGTCATAAAGCATGCCTATAAAACTCTTAAGGCTAGTAGTCAGTGGGAAAATTACAGGATTATATATAATAATTTCTAAAATATGGATAGTGACTGGGTTCACACCTGCTGTTTTGTCTCTGGCAGTCTGTTTCGGTGGAGGAGCAGAATGACAGAGTTTACCGTATCCAGCATAGTCAGATACTACCACACACCGCCGGATCCCCATTCACTGTATTAGGATCCAGCGGCAATCCAGTTGCTTACCGGCATATGTGCCGGCTTTCGGCTGGGCAAAAAATGCTGCATATAGCATTTTTGTTCGGCCAAGGGTTAGCATGTACACTGGATACAGTGAATTCAGGCAGTTTGTTCCCCTGACGTAATAGACTACCGGAATTAAAGATGTAAATGTGACCCCAGCCTTATCAAGTCTGCTACACCAGTTTTGTGGTACAAAAATGTCACAATAGATGCAGGTATGAGACGTTTTGTACATATTTTAGCAACATTTGGTCACATTTTGTGACATTTGGAGGGTCATGCCAACCTTTTTATTCTATAACTAAGGAAGGGATTTAGCCCTAAAACGCTGTTTTTATTAGCATTTTATGTTCAATAAACCATGAATTTCCGAAGAGGAAGCACTGGGAAGAAGTCTTTCTTTCTTTTTATTTTTGTTTTACAATATTTTTTATCCACCTCTGTATTTCAACAGGTGCAATCCTGACATGGACAACCACAACCAACTAGCAAGCCTTGAACTTCATGCCAATCAGCACATACATATTATGGTTATTGTGAGTGCTCACAACAGGTGAGCGACCTAAACAAGCAATTAAAAATAATTAATGGCATTTAAGAGTTTATTTATAATAACACGTTTTCTCATTATTTTCATTGCTAATTTTCCTGGAGAACCCCTTTAAGAAGGATGACATGAATCATTCTTATCATGTGGCATTAGAGAACAAAAGTGGAACAATGTCTACCCTATCTTCTTACGCATGTATGGTGGCAATTCTCTTGCCATGAATCATTCCTGACACAAGGCAATAGAGAATTCAATGTCACATATATTTACTGCTTATTTCAGGCCATACTTTACTGATTCTTTACATCAAACAAACTAGTATAGATATCAGTTTTATTCTTCTCATTTTTATTTGAATACACAATAGTCACCCATAATGTTCATACAAATGGAATCCTAATTATATTCAGTAAACCTCAAGCTTATTTTTAAATGTGATCATTTCCAAGCAATCAGTGATAGGCAAGTCTAACATATCTGACTGACTTACTTCAAGTACCTCTTAAGAACTAGGCTGCTTAATCAATGGAAAATAGAAATCACTTCACCTTAAGAGAAATAAATGACTTGGGGGATTTACATAGCTTTCATCAATTTAATGCATTGCATGATATTGATCGGCATGGTATTTCCCCGACAGGCCTTAGAAGTCATTGAAATCTCCTTGAAGTGCTCATCTATAGTTGCATGTACAATAATTCAAAAGCTAAAGAAAAAACTATGAGGTATTAAGATGTGAATTGTTAATTAGAATCAAATCGGTATAAAATATCAGTTTATTTTATCACATTTACAATAAATAATTCAACTAAATAAATGATTACGGCACATTAAAAAGAATGTGACATCTAAATTTTTTTCGAACAGCTAAAACCTTACAGTGACACATATCTTTTTTTTAAATAAGTGCTAAAAAAAATTAAAGGATTATTTTAAAAAAAAGAGAATCTAGAAGTTAAACCACACACATCATTTTTTCATTGAAAAAATGATTTTCAATGGAAAAAAATTGCCCTGCAAAAATCAAGTCCCCACACAGTTTCATATAAAATGTAAAAAAAGTTATAGGTCTTGGGATGTGGCAATGCAAAATGATTTTCTTTATTGTGCAAAAGTGGAAAATTTATATGTATTTGGTCATCTCAAAATTTACAACCTAAAAATCAATGGCAGTATTGCTGTTTTTTCCCCATTCCTCCCCAGAAAGAGTTAATAAGACTTATTTCAATGATAATTATATGTACCCCAAAATGGTGCCATTAAAAACTGTCCCACAAAAAAGAACCTTCATACAGCTACATCAACAGAAAAATAAAAAAGTTATATGGAATGCAATTATCAAAATACATGATCTGACATCTGGCATAGAGAGATCACCTGCATGTTGCCTGAACAGTATCATGCAGAGATCCTAATAATTAGAACAGGAATCATGTATGATACCCTTCAAAGCACCCAACGGTTGCTTCTGTACCTATATAGCCCAGTGTGCAAGTGGGTCTCTCCACGCATAGCCTAGTGTGCAGCTGGGTCTCTCCACGCTCAATGTCAGATTGGGCAGGAGTTTGTATATGCTGGTACTTTAACCGCTTCAGGGCGCAGTAAGTTTTTATTTTTCTCTCCTTGCCTTTCCGGAACTTTTTTATTTTTACATTCACATAGCCGTATGAGGGCTTGTTTTTTACAGAACAAGTTGAACTTTCTAATGCCACTATTTAATATGGCATACAATGTAGAGGGAGGCTGGAAAAGAATTCCGAATGGAGTGGTATTGGAAAAAAAACAATTCCGCCACAGTTTTATGGATTTTATTTTTACAGCGTTCACTATGCTGTTCAATTGGAGAATGAAGGTCATAGTCAGTTTATAGTTTTTCTTGCGTATTAATGCTGAAAAAAATAAAAACTAGAGAAAAAAAATATTCTGAGCCCCATAACTTTTTTTTACAGTTATGTCGACAGAAATATGTTAGGGATCTTTTTTCACAGGACGACCTTTAGTTTTTGCTGACACCATTTTGGGGTGTGGATAACTTTTTGATCACCTTTTCTTCAATATTTTGAAGAAAATGCTGACACCATTTTGGGGTGTGGATAACTTTTTGATCACCTTTTCTTCAATATTTTTGAGAAGTAAAGTGATAAAAAAAAATTGGCAAATCAGCCATTTTTATCTTTTTTTCCGTTATGTCATTCCCCATATGGGATATGTTTTTTTTTAGATTTCAATAGTAGAGGCGTTTTCACATGTGGCAATGCCCATAATATTTTTTTTTGGGGGGGAGGGGGTGATTTGAATTTTTTCTTTTAATTTCTCTTATATTTTTCAAAACGTTTTATGTTGCCAAGTGGACTCCAACTTGCGGTCATCAGATTGCAATTTATATAGAATAATGGAATTTGCTACATTATTCTATATAGAAATAGGTACTTTACTGTTAAGTGATGCCACTTTCTGGCCTGAACTGTAATATACATACATACATACATACATGCGTAGTACAGGCTCCAGCTCATTACCTGCATAGAATGCTTTCCCCGATCTCCACCAGGGGAAAATGTTCTTGCTCTGGAAGCGAGCACTTCCAGGTTTTAGCCTTTTCAGACATCATGGTCTTATTTGACCATGGCATCTGAGGGGTTAAATATCCACAGCTGGCATTACTGCCGATAGCAGACATTAGCCACGGGTGTCTGCTATATATAACAGCAGGAACCCAGCAGCTATGGAGCTCATGCAAAGTGCCACCCCCCCAGGGCCAATCGTGTCCCAGGTATATAGGAATGCTTAGTGGTATGATGCGCCTCAATAGTTTTATGTGTGTCACGGTGCTCCTACCTGGATACCGTCAATCCCCAGGGTTAGGCTCTAGAGCAATAAAGGGGGAGAGCTGTAGAAGGTAGAGAATAAGTCGAGTCTAGACTTGGTGAAAGTTCAACAGCTTTACTTAAATAAACGTGCATCCAGAAAATATTCAGTCTTTCTCTTGGCTCCAGTAGGTTTTGGCATAAACTGCCAGGCAAAATTGAATATTCTACTTTCTCTCTCTCTAAACTCAGGCTTCAGTCTAATTACTGGACTCTGTAGTGGTTCTGGTACCTTTGGAGTGGGGTGCCTTTGACTGTTGACGCCCTTGCAATACCCTTAATCTATAAGGAGTCAATGTGCTCTATGATCTGATTTCCTGGGAGACTGCTGCTGCAGGAGGGGGCCATTGTCCTCACTGCTCCATCTTTCATGTCTTCTCAGCTTCACTATTGAATCTAAACTAGAAGAGACTAGAACTAACTATAGCTTCTTGTAACCTTCTCCTTGGTAGGAAGCAGGACTAGCCCATTTCTGCCCAAAAGGGCGAGAATGGAATGGTAAGTTCCATTCTATCTAAACATCTCTCTCTGCTAAATACACTGCCATCTGCTGGTGAACCAGGCGCAGTACATGAACATAACAGTTTCATAGCAAGATTATGAATGCACAATATCAAAGGACCTGGAATAAATACACAGATGACATTATTGTTAACCTATTAGAGACAGTAACAGGGTGAAGGAATGGTAGTGGAACTCTGGGGTACTACACTCCTTCCGCTGCAGAGTGGGCACCATCTTTAACCTTTTGCCTACCGCCACAAGACTTTATTTGTCACAGCAGTAGGCTCCTATCTCTAACCGGATGTATAAAAGCTCTGGGTTACATCGCGATCTCTAGGTGTAACAGCAACTCTCTCATTGCTCCAAAAGGCTCAATTGCATATACTAAAACATTATTTTTCTCAGCAATGCAGGCAAATATGTACATGGGACCAACAAAGATGCCTTCATCTGCCAAGCGCCCATTCAACAGGTCAGCCAGTTTCATAGCTACAAATCTGCTGACAGATGCCCTTTAAGCCGCTGGCCTAAATAAAATGCCTGTAATTTAATGGCCCGACTACTATCTCACCTGACTTGTATACTGAGATGCACAGCTGTCATAAACTTAACTTTCAGTAGAACAAAGCATCTGGTTCATTAAAATTCAACATGCCCTATTCTTGTATCCATCAACACCTGCCATTAGAGGACAGTGAGGCTGTCACCACATACACTACATTAGATTGTTGGCAATCCTTGACAACATTTATCTAATTTGCATGTTCAACTTAAACCATCTGCGTGCAGTGATGTCATCACTGAAATAAGTTGGCAGCTGGCAATCACACCTAATTTGCAGATAGTTCAACGGTAGGCCTTCAATGCCTGCCAACCTATTAGTCTGTGTGTGCTCATGTGGTGGAGGATTTGAAAGGTAAGGGCTAGAGAAATCCCTTTAAATTATATTTACTTGGTTCTTCAGCTGTTGCTAGATGCTACACCGTTACAGTCTGTAGCTAAAAGGCTGGTGCTTTTCTTAATGACTGAAATTTCTACCATGAAGGAATAAAAAAGTGATCTCAGGGACTACATATGGACTGCACCAGCTTTTCTACAGTGATTTTGCTGGCCTCTGACAGAGCTTCCACATAAACACCCTATGCTTATAGTGGCTGTTGCTAGATAATGGCATTATCCTACTCCAGCACATCCTAGCGAGTACAATGCTTGCAAAAATTATTCACTAGGGAGGATATTTTTGTTAATTACAATGGTCCCATTACGCATGCATGGAGGGTGAACAAAATTTCTAGTTGCTTGATTGATGCAATTGTATGAACATTTGAAATCATTAAAGAATAAAATTGAAGTAGGGACAATAATAATATAAAAACTGTAAATACAATCCAATAGAAGGCTTACATTCTGTATCACTAATTTTGGAACATTAAAATATTATGCACAATAAAACATGATGAACATTACTTATTTTCTATCACAATTAAGCTGCAGTCTATATTTTTGTAATGCATTCACATGCATTGTTCAATATGAAATGCATATTCCACTAATAGTATTATTACTGCCTGTGTAATCTGTCTTTATTTTAATTAAGAATCTTAATGCGGCATGAAGCACTTTTGATTAAAAAGAGACCTTCAGTTGTCCTCGGCAATGTGTTTCATTTAATTACAGTATTAACAGTAAAAGAAATTGCAGCTGACAGTTGTCTTCTAAGTTTTCTTAACAGTGAAGAAAGTTATATTTCATTTTGCTGTAACTAGAGACTAGAGAGTGTTTTTGAGATTTAAAAGGGTTTTGCAGTGGCTAAGGCTACTTTCACACTTGGGTTTTGGTTTTCCGGTATTGAGATCAGGCAGAGGATCTCAATACCGGAAAAAAACTGATCAGTTTTGTCCCCATGCATTCTGAATGGAAAGAGATCCGTTCAGGATGCATCAGGAGGTCTTCAGTTCAGGCAGGTTTCAGTTTTGTGACCGGACACAAAACCGCAGCAAGCTGTAATTTTGTGTCCGTTCATAAAAACTGAAAGAAACTGATCAGGTACTGAAACCAATGTAAGTCAATGGTGACGGATCAGTTTTTTTAGGAGACTAAGGCTACTTTCACATTAGCGTTTTTAAATTCCGGTATTGAGTTCCGTTATAGGGGCTCAATACCGGGAAAAAACGCTTCAGTTTTGTCCCCATTCATTGTCAATGGGGACAAAACTGAACTGAAGCATTCCGTTCCGTCTTCAGACCGGAGAACAAACCGCAGCATGCTGCGGTTTGCTCTCCGGTCCAGGCATCCGCACCAAGACGGATCCGGAATGACCCCCAATGCAAGTCAATGGGGACGGATCCGTTTGGTGTGGACACACCAGTAATCCGGATCTGTCCTCCATTGATTTGCAATGGGGGGTCATTCCGGATCCGGCTACATACATAGATACATACATACAGACATACATACAAACATACAAACATACAGACATACATACATACATACTCACATACTCCAGGGACGCCGGCAGCATGTCTTCACGCGTCTCCTGCGCGCAGCTATGACGTTTCATGACGAATCATCATCACTGCGCGCAGGAGGCGCGTGAAGATGTTCTGCCGGCGTCCCTGGAGTATGTGAGTATGTATGTATGTATGTTTGTTTGTATGTATGTCTGTATGTTTGTATGTATGTCTGTGTCTTGTTTCAATGTGTGTCATGTGTGGGGCCGGAGCGCAACCCCTTTGTAGTGATGACCTATCCTCAGGACACCCGACACCCTCGCTTATTAACTATTAGAAAAGGAGGCGGCGTTCGATATGAGTGCTGCTTCCTCTTCATTACACTGCCCATCATTTCAGAAGTGCAGTGTAATTACACGTACTTGCTACATTCACTTTAATAGAGTCAGTACTTGTAATTACACTACACCGCCGCTGCAAGGGAGAGGACTCATAGTGTAATAAAGAGGAAGTAGCGCTCGCATGGAGTGCCTCCTCCTCTTCAAACAGCTGATCTGCAGGAGTTCCGGGTGTTGGACCTCTTCAGACCAAATATTGATGACCTATCCTGAGGATAGTTCAATAATATAAACATGCTGCACAACCCCTTTAGTCCTCAGCATAGGTCATCCATATCAGATCGACGGGATGCCAACTCCCAGCACCCCTGTAGATCAGCTGTATGAAAGAGTAGTGGCCCTTGTGTGAGTGCGGCTTACTCTTTACAATTACTTGCACATCCTCCCCTTTTTAGAGGCAGCGCAGTGTCCCATTCAAGTCGATGTATTTTTATTACACTGCACCGCCACAGCAAGAAGACGGGACACAGGAAATTTGTTTTAAAAAGCAGCGCTTGCAAGAACATCACCATCCATTCAAACAGCAGATCAGTAGAAGTGCCTGGAGTCAGACCCAGAAGCGTAGCTATAGGGGTTGCAGAGGTAGCAGTCGCCACCGGGGCCGATAGCCTGAGGGGGCCCAAAGACCCTGGTGCTATATAACAAGACACTGGTATTATAGAAAGTGCATGCTGGGAGGGCTCAGGCATAGATTTTGCACTGGTTGAGAATCTTCAAGTTCTTCAAGTTCTACTTCTGGCTGGAGGGAGAAGGTTATGTCAAGAATTTGTATCAGTTTGTTTAAGGGAATCTGTCACCACATAGCTCACTAGGAAACCATCTTACATGCCAGATGTATATCAATACATTCTAATGATGTTGGTTCTACTTCCATTGGTGGCTTTGTTGTGGAGTAATTACAGAGGACACCCCTGTCTTGTCCCCCTTTGCAGTTTGTAGGATAATGAACTGTTCCCACTTACAGGCACCCTCTTTGATGGCCATTTATATGGAACCTTTATCTATTTAATAAAGCCTTGCCCTAAACCGAAATGTGCCAACTCAGTGGAATGCTTGAGACCAATATCAATCCTTGTCATTTAAGCATGAGATTTGCATATTAAGAAATAGCTTACCAAAATTAGCAGCTAGTGACATCATGCATAAAGCCTAACTGGTTCTGGTTGGTAAATATTTTGAGAACATAATATTTACCTAATGTGATATGCATATGACATGAAACATGCGACCAGCTGGCATTTTGTTTATTGTGTATTAGGTGATCAGTGGTACATTCACATGGGCCAATTATCAGGGAATAATCATTCATGATAATTGTCCTGATCCTCGGCATGTGTAAAAGAGCTCTTGGGTAGATCCTTTATTACTCTCACATTGAACAATAAATGTACAACAACTGGACAACCCAAATACAACTTGCTATGATGGCAGTCCCTGCTCACTGCTGCCTCTCTCCTTCTTCAACTTCCTACCCTGCTGTAATCCAGGTGGATCTAACCTGACAGGCTCCTTCTTTTCCTTCCCAGTGGATACGGCTGGTGGAACTTTCCAGCATCATTCACGACAATCAGGCTTGAGGCTGGCAACTTACATACAATGCTTCTTTGGGGCATGTGTGCTCTTCCTTCTGCTCTTAAATGGCTTGCATTGGCGCACCTTGATCTTCCCCAGCCTATGGCTTTTCACCTTGGATATTTCAGGCACCTTTGCCTGTGGGAGAGTGCCTGAGCAATAGGTTCTAGTAGTCTAGTTTCTTGCAAAGCTGCACTATTTGTCTTGTTCATTTTCCTGTGTACCAATTTCTATCTGTCTCTGGATTAGACTGTTCACTGCTGACCTCTACCTGATATCTGAATTGACCCTGAGCTGCCTGCCCTGACCCATGAACTGACTTTTGATTGCACAAACTTTGCCTGTCCCTGGCTTATGTTTTTCTCTTGACCGTCGTTGGTCAGCAGCCTACTGAACAGAGCCCACTCCAAGAGATAGTAATCTGGTGGTCCCCCTGCACTGGAGTCCAAATCCATGTATAGGGGTTAAAGGTTGAATACTCGGGAGAGCACTTAAATAGAACCAAGCCAAATATGTTCAGTAAAAATTGTATACAGTCTTAATTATCAAAAATATTCAAACCACTTAAAAATTAGGTGAAAAACACATTAAAGTGGTCAGACGTTACATATACATAATATATATATATATGATATACATATATATTATGTATATGTAACGTCTGACCACTTTGCTTTGTGTAGTACACAAGGGAGACAACCAGAGAAACATCTACCAGCCACAGAATGTATAAAGCAATCAATACCAAAACAGATGTAGAAACAGTATATCAAGTGTACCATGTATGTAGCACACAGTGGGGATACTGACCAACAAGTCAGGTGCTTCCTTCCATAGAGTACATCTCTGGTTTGCATTTTCATCTGTACAAAAACAATTCTTACAATATCCTGAAATCTTAAAAAAATGACAGCATGCTCTAAAATCAAAATAATATGTGTGAATTGAGTTTTCATCATTTCCTAAGCATAATGTTGCTCATCAGGCCTGAAAAGAACAAGAGGACTTTGCTAGAACCTCTAAAACAAAGAACTGTGATACAAAGCATGCCTTACACATAATAATATTAACGGTGTTAGGCTTAGGGGAGATATAATAAAAACTACTTACATTTATGTAGTAAACCTGTAGGTTAATCCTTTTTATATTGGGTAAAAAATACCTTATTAAATAAATAGCTTGTATTTTTACCTAAAGTGTTTTTCTAATTTACACAATCAATTCAATATGCTTTTTTAAATAAAACATTGAATTATGCTAAAAGCATAAAAAGTTGAAGCACATTAAACTATAATTTTGTGTTTAAGAGCTAATCTTGGCATGTGTTCTATTTAATAGAAAGATAATTAATTAAATAAAACTTCTCACTCTGTATTCATATTTGCTTGCATCCCACGGTGCTTCTTTTGTTTAGCCAAACCACTTCTGCATAATTAGGAATAATGATTAGTAAGCAGCGTTCAATAAACTCAGATTCTAATAATGTGTTAGAAAAAAAATAGAAAAACATTACTCCATACAAAATATTATTTTTCTTTTCTAATGATATTAAACGTTTGTATTAGAGAAAGATCGATAGATAGGTAGATAGATAGATAGATAGATAGATAGATAGATAGATAATAGATAGATTAATAAAGATTGACCACTATAGATTGACAACTTTCCCCCTAAAATGTGCACAGGGAGAATGCTGACAATCAGATGTTGGTGGGCACTTGAAAAAACAGCTTATGAATACCAAAGATTATTGTGCTTCCTCAGATCCTGCAGTTGCTGGCAGAACGTCAGTTTTACCAAAACTACCTCAAGTCATTCAGTAAGCTATACATCATTAAAGGGAATTCTTTTGTAATTGCATGTAATTAAAAATTTTGTATATCTACTGAGTTATTCAAAAAAATGTATCTGTATAGTGCCACTTAATTTCTTATTTCTTTGAGCGGCTCATCAAGAAGGCCGCACATGCTCAGTTTTATCTTTCAACTATTTCCTGAGCTGAGACAGGCAGAGCACAGGCACATCTCCTGAGTTGCAGCAGAAAAGACACTCTTCTTGAGCTGTCAGCTGGATATAAATCTAGCAGAGCAATGACGGGGAGATCTCTGGATCCATGTGAGGTACAGGGCTGGTTCTACCCCGTTAGAAATATATTGTCATTGGTCTGATGTCTGATTTATATTTTTTACATTATTTAGGTAATAATCCCTTTAAATTTGTCCCTCAGGCAATTACCATACACAACCCCTCCATTTTCTGTTTTGAGCTGCCCTCATTGACAAGAAAAATAACGCAGCAAGAAGGAGCTATTGGAATCAAATGAAACTCTAACCTGGATATAAGATGAGATACATTTGGACATACATAGTATACATGTCCCGTACGGCATCATCAAGCTCATTTGCCCAAAGATCTTGCAGACGGGCTTGTAGATCCTGCACATTCATAGGTTGCCAAAGCTGGTGTACCAGCTGGTCCCATAAATTCTTGATTAGTGATAAATCTGGGGACAGGGCAGGCCAAGCCAAACATTTTCTTAGAGCCTTAGATTATACCACTTGTTGTACCTTATGGAATTTATAGGAATGTCTTTGTTTTGCAATCCTCATAATCAACACTGAATTAACATATTTTCAGCCTGTAGATACATTAAGACTTGAGCCATCAGCTGCCACATTGTAGATTACAGGCAGCTCGGAATCAATGACAGTGGTACACATGTATCGGCCAGAGTCATCCATCTGTATACTGTTAATTACTAGATAGGGCTCCTGGGTGACTTTTGGTTTAGTTTCACAATGCTGGAGAGATAATATGCAGCACTGTTAGAACCTTATATGTAACAATTTTTTAGAATCATGATGGTTTGTATGATTGTAATTGTCATCAGGGGCAGTAAAAATCTTGACTCAATTATGCATAATGAATATATAGTTTTTTATGATGATATCAACCCTTAATATTAAGTTAGCCTTCCATTATTACACTTAGGAATCTGCATTGTACTTACCATAATTAATACGTTTTATAGGAGTCCTCCAATCAAAGCTACAGTTCAGGGTTAGATTTTCATCCTCTGTAACATTTATATTTCTCTATTAGAAATAAGTAAGATAAAATGTTATAGAAGTAATTGTATAGCTACTATGTGGCTGTACTTATAGGGGTTGTCTCAATAACACAGCTCCTTCCATATGTCCTGTTAGGTAATACAGGCAACATCGACGACATACTGTAGGGGTAACTATAGCCATATCGGCCATAGCAATTGCTATTGGGTCCAGGGGTTGAAGGGGCCTATTTGTGTTCAAGAATATTATACCTTTTGTTGGGAAAAATATGGTAGCCTTTTGCTGTAAGTAGATTTTCTGATATATTGTGCTTTAATTATTGTTACTTATGCTCCTGTTTTAATTTTATTACACTAGTTGGGGGATGATGAAAAAATAAATGTATTCTTTTTTTAATTTAGCTTGATTAGCTTGGATATAAAATGGAGAATGTAAAAAGTACTGACTATTTCTGTAAAATGGTGTACTCACAGCAAAATTTGTGGGTTAAGTATTAACTAAAAATAAATAGGAGCAAGAGGGAAAGGCAAATAATACAGTTTGATTAAGGAAAGGTTATGGACAACGTGACCACTATCATGTAGGTCAAATGAAGAAGCTACT
The DNA here is from genome assembly GCA_900303285.1 of Rhinella marina. NCBI lineage: Eukaryota > Metazoa > Chordata > Amphibia > Anura > Bufonidae > Rhinella > Rhinella marina. Next base: position 17,693 of record ONZH01002916.1, read on the forward strand.
TTGCAAGTAACACAATTTCTTTTTTTTGTAGTAATTAACAAATTGTGGTTCGTGTTGTAATTCTTATTGGACTAAAGCTGTGTAATGTAAGGAGATAATATAATGTTAAAAGATAATTGGTCAGAGCTTTGCTGAAGTTATGTAAAATGACCTATATAAGTTGTATCTACAACCATACATGTTATGTCCTGTTCTATCTTGATCACAGCATTGCAGCTACTACTAGACATCTTTACTTTTAAAGAAGCTGATGTCCTGCAATCCTTGCTGGAGATTAAGAAGTTTTCCATAACATTTGGGGGGTCATTTACTAACCATAAATACGGCTATATTAGGCATTCTGGCACTGCTCACGCCAGGTCTAAAAAAGTGGACATTGCGTGGGCAGGGAAGGCAGCAGACCAGCAGGCCCCTCTCACTTGCCATTCTGTATACCTGGATTAGGTGTAGAAAATGGTCAAAATGTAAGACAGCTAGGAAGCTGTCTTACATTTAGAAGCAGCATTGGATCCGCCGACGTTATGTAGAGGAACCCTCGCCAGCTATAGGGATATTAATAGTGGAGTCTAAAACACTGGTTTTAATAAATGACCCCCTTGCTGTTTCCACCAGTTCCTTTAGAAGTCAAAACAGTGTAAAAAGAGTGTTTGCGGCTGATGCACACAGTGGACTTAATTGCCTGAATATAGAGATTCCACTCTATCCGCCAGCTTACCTTGTTCTTGTCTTTAGGGTCTTCTAAGGTACTTTTTTAATTATTTCATAGTGTACTAATCATGTATTTATCATATGCTTTATAAAGTTTATCAATACTGGTTGTGTTATTAACACCTTGCCGACCTAGGACGAGAATGCTCGTCCTAATATGGTGTTACTTAACGCCCTAGGACGAGCATTCTCGTCCTAGGGTTAAGGTGCTGCTGCTGCCCCGCTGCCGCAATCTGCAGCAGGGGCCCGGCTGATACTAACAGCTGTGCCTCTGCTGTATCCGCCAGCACCGGTGATTACACCGATGCCGGCGGATTAACCCCTTGTATGCCGCGGTCGGCATACAAGACAATTGCGGCAGCTTTTAAAGCCATCGGGTCCCCGTGAGGCGTGGGGGGGGGCCCGATGGCTTTAAAAGCTGCCGCAATTGTTTTGTATGTGAGACGCTGACAGTTGAATGCAGCACAATACAGATGTATTGTGCTGCATTCAATCAGGGATCAGACCCTGAAATGTTAAAGTCCCTTACTGGGACATAAGTGAAATGTTAAAAAAAAAAGTTAAATAAAAGTGTTTTAACAAAAAAAAATAATAAAGTTTCAATAAAAAAAAAGCCCCTTCCCCATAAAGAAACACATAAAAATAGAAAAAATATATATATAAACATATTAGGTATCGCCACGTCCGTAAAAACCTGCTTTATTAAAATATCACATGATCCAGCCCGCCCGGTCAACACCGTAAAAAATAAAAAATAAAAAAAGTCATTTTTTGTCACATTTCATCACAAAAAATGTAATACCAAGCGATCAAAAAAGCGTATGCCCCCAAAAATAGTACCAATCTAATCGTCATCTCATCCCTCAAAAAATGAGCCCCTACCTGAGGCAATCGCCCAAAAAATAAAAAAAAATACAGCTCTCTGACTATGGAGACCCTAAAACATTATTTTTTTGTTTCAAAAATGATATTATTGTGTAAAACTTAAAAAAATAAAAATAAGTATACATGTTAGGTATCGCCACGTCCATAAATACCTGATCTACAAAAATATAGCATGATCTCTCCCCTCAGGTGAACACTGTAAAAAATAAAAACTGTCTAAAAAAGGCATTTTTTGTCACATTTCATCACAAAAAAATGTAATACCAAGCGATCAAAAAAGCGTATGCCCCCAAAAATAGTACGAATCTAATCATCATCTCATCCCAAAAAAAATGAGCCCCTACCTGAGACAATCGCCCAAAACATAAAAAATTACAGCTCTCTGACTATGGAGACACTAAAATGTGATTTTTTTTTTTGTGCTTCAAAAATATTGTGTAAAACTTAAATAAATTTAAAAAGTATACATATTAGATATTGCCGCGTCCGTAACGACCTGCTCTATAAAAATATTACAAAATCTAACCTGTCAGATGAATGTTGTAAATAACAAAAAATAAAAACAATGCCAAAACTGCTAGTTTTTGTTACCTTGCCTCACAAAAAGTGTAATATAGAGCTACCAAAAATCATATGTACCCTAAAATTGCACTACCAAAACTGCCAACTTATCCCGTAGTTTCCAAAATGGGGTCAGTTTTTTTGGAGTTTCCTACTCTAGGGGTGCATCAAATGTGACATGGCAACTTAAACTTTTTCCAGTGAAATATGCCCTGGCGTTCCTTTCCTTCTGCGCCCTGCCGTGTGCCTGTACAGCAGTTTACGATGACAAATGGGGCATTTCTGTAAACTACAGAATCGGGGTAATAATTACTGAGTTTGGTTTGGCAGTTAACCCTTGCTTTATTCTCAGAATAAAATGATTCATATGGAAAATCTGCCAAAAAAGTGAAATTCGGAAATTTTGGCTACATTTTCCTTTAATTCTTGTGGAACACCTAAAGGGTTAATAACGTTTGTAAAATCAGTTTTGAATACCTTGAGGGGTGTAGTTTCTAAAATGGGGGCATTTTTGGGTGGTTTCTATGATGGAAGCCTCACAAATTGACTTCAAACCTGAACTGGTCCTTAAAAAGTGGGTTTTGGAAATTTTGTGAAAAATTTCAAGATTTGCTTCTAAATTTCTAAGCCTTCTAACGTCCCAAAAAAATAAAATGTAATTTTCAAAGTGATCCAAACCTGAAGTAGACACATGGGGAATGTAAAGTCATAACTATTTTTGGAGGCATTACTATGTATTTTAAAAGTAGAGAAATTGACATTTGGAAATTTGCAAATTTTTCTAAATTTTTGGTAAATTTGGTATTTTTTTATAAATAAGAATGAAATATTTTGACTCAAATTTACCACTGTCATGAAGTACAATATGTGACGAGAAAACAGTCTCAGAATGGCCTGGATAAGTAAAAGCGTTCTAAAGTTATCACCATATAAATTGAGACATGTCAGATTTGCTAAAAATGGCCTGGTCCTTAAGGTAAAAAATGGCCTTAAGGTGTTAACCTTAATTATTGGTATTATTGTTGGTGTTTTCTTGTCTGAGTGCCTGGTGATTCAGTGAGATTGTGAGAAGTGTCGGAGTTTTAACTTCCATCCAGTGAGTTGGGATAGCACTCTTGCAGTTCCATGTTGTGACTACAGTATTGACACATGTGGTTAGGAGTGAGATGTAGTTTTTATATGTAGATAGCCTTGTGAATATATGATTTAATTTGTGTCTGTACAGTGATCCCTCAAGATATAATGGCCTCAGGATACAATATTTTCAACATACAATGGTCTTTTCTGACCCATCGTAAGTTGAAACTGAACTCAACATACAATGTCTCAGAATCAGATCCAACCAATCAAGGCCACTTCTCTGGTAAAATAGCTGTATTATTTTCTAGTTAGCAGATGTTCCTGACTCTTATATATACGGACTTGTTTTATCTGTCTTAGTTATCTGCTTATTTTTCTTAAATCTTCATTTTCTCTTATCTTGGATGACATTTTTGGGCTTTGGAACCGATTACTCAACTTACAATGGTTTCAACATACAATGGTCATCCTAGAACCAATTAATATTGTAACTTGAGGGACCACTGTATAATCATTTCTTTGTTCTTAAGTCTAGCTATTGTCTTGATTTTATTGAATATTTTATCTCTTTTATTGGATCACTTACTATCATACTGAACTCTCTTTATCCATGGTTATACATGGAATTAATAATTTGCAGACCTCAGAGCAAAATATACATGTACAAGACTAGCTGGGGTGTGCCTTATCTGTTAGTAATAATCAAATAAGAGTCATCTTTTGTTGATTTAAAAAGTATTGTCCTTTCTCATCTGTGCAGTGATTGCTAAATTAGAAGTAGACTGAATAACTTAGGCTACTTTCTCACTAGCGTTTACATATTCCGGTATTGGGTTCCGTCATAGGGGCTCAATACCGGAATAAAACGCTTCAGTTTTGTCCCCATTCATTGTCAATGGGGACAAAACTGAACTGAAGACAATGGAATGCTCCTAGAAGCATTCCGTTCCGTCTTCAGACCGGAGAGCAAACCGCAACATGCTGCGGTTTGCTCTCCGGTCTAGGCATCCGCACCAAGATGGATCCGGAATAACTCCCAATGCAAGTCAATGGGGACAGATCCGTTTGGTGTGACACACTAGTAAACGGATCCGTCCTCCATTGACTTTCAATGGAGTTAATTCCGTTTAAAAGATGTTATAGATAATACAACCGGATCCGTTCATTACGGATCCACAAGGTTGTATTATCACTACGGATCCGGTGGGCCCCTTCATCCGCCGGATCTGTAGTAAAGCTAGTGTGAAAGTAGCCTTACCCTAGTCCACACTTACCCTCTATTTTAGAGACTTCCACAGAGATAGGTATGGGGAACTTCAACTCATGTAAAGATGAAAAGTCAAAGAACCTATCTGAGGGAATAAAGTGTGTGAGCTATTCAGAAGGTAGTTCAGTGGTTAAGATTATTGAAGTCTATGGGAAAGATACATATGAAACTTGGAGATCTGTAATTCCAGATCTACCAGCAGAAGGGACTCTGGATGTGAGTATATTACAAATCAAACCTCCTCAGTGTAAAACAGATTTAGAAAAATAAATGTGTTGTTTGTGGCTTGAGTTAGCAGGTGATACAGTTGTTGTTCCTTGCTCAACACTAGCCAGTGCTCTATTACCATCTAAAGAATCAAGTAAATTGATGACTATGCTGAATGATAATGATATAGAGGCCCTGCTGACTGCTATAAGTCAGATAAAACTTATTACTTAATTGTAACCTACTGTAGAATTATCTATTAAAGAACGGGTTCTCTGCATTTTACTCTACAGTCTCCATTCAAGTCTGATCAAGCCACTACAACCAGTACCATCAGAAAATAATGAGAAATCTGAGGGAGCATCAGAAGTTAAAGTTATATACCATCCACTACCAAAATATACCACAGCTCCCAATTATGTTCTTTTGGATCAGCCTGATGTAGTGCCAAGGTGTACCAGACAAGAGACTAATGCCATTGCAGGTGCTGAAGCATCTGTTAAGGTGGATTTACGTGGGACAATTATGAACCAAATGTTGGGAACAAAGCTATTGCGATCCCTGGTCTTCATACAGAATCATGGTTTCTGAGCAGCAGATCGCTGTTTAGACCCCACGATCTGCTGCCCAGAAACTATGATCGGTGGTGCCTGCATGAACGACAGAATCACCTGAAGAACGAGTGATTTGCTCGTTCACCGGGTGATCGGCAGCACATTTATACGGGCAGATTGTCAGAAACAGCCTTTCGTAAATACAGCTTAAATCTAAGTAACTTTAGACCCCAGTAAAGAAGAGAGGAAAGCCACAAGAGTAATAAAGAATTATATGAAATAACTAAGCAAGTAGGAAAGTATAAAGAAACTATTGGGGCTTCATGGGATATATTACAAAAGTTCTTTATTATGCATGATCTTGGTGGCAAATATATAGTACAACTCACAACTTTACTTCACAGAAATGGAAGAATTACTACAAGACACTTTGCATGGTAAAGGGCAGTTCCCAGATGAAGATGACCCTTTAAAGGGGTGGCAACAAACTGTACCCCAGGTGGGGTGCATCTCACTGTCCCTCAATTCAGAGGAATGATTTGGCAATGAATCCTATTTCCCTACATGGTAAACCAACTCCAGTGATGGATAATGAGGTTGAAGTTATGTTTGTGGAATACTGATGCCACAGAGGTAGGACAAACGAGTCAAGAACAGCCTTTAATTGAAATCACACTGCGTACTGCCAAGCAAACCTCAATATCCATTGAAACCAGAAGCAGAACAGGCAACTGCTGGTACAATAGAGTCATTTGTAAAAAAAAAAAAAAAGGGGATCCCTAAGAAATCAAACAGTCCGATTTACCCTATTAGGCTACATTCAACATCTGCAACCTCACAAAATGATGTGCAGGATAAATCACTGGGATAAAGACAGTAAACTCGTAAAGATGACAACCAATTGTGTATTATAATGTTAAAACAAAGCTCATCATCAAACTTTGTTAAAAATTTGTATATTCATAAAAATTGTAATTCAAAGATTGCATGATTGCATGGACCTAAAATAAAAGTAAAAAATTAAAAACGTTTTAAAAATATTAAAAAATTAATATAATGGGCATTGACGTGTGCAAAAACGCCTGTACTATTAAAATATTAAAAAATTAACCAATACAATGGCATAACAGAAAAATGGCCAATTGAATGTTATTTCATCACTTTACCTCCCAAAAAATTAAATAAAAAGTCATCAAAAAGTCATACACACCCAAAAACAGATTGTCCCGCAAAAAATGAGCCCTCACACATCTCTGTAGACGTGGCCACAGCAGTAGTGGCAGCAGCAGAAGCAGCATAACATGGAACAAACAAGGTAGTAAGTCAGTTGTCTATCGGTAGTAGTAGTAGTAAAAATAGTAATAGTAGTAGTTGTAGAATTGGTGGTGGTGGTGGTGGTAGTAGAGGCAGATGCTTTGTGTTAATAGTGGTGGCAGTAAGGGATTAGCAGTGAGGAGCAGCAGCTGTGGTGGTAGTAGCAGCAGCCATATGGTAAATGTTGGCAAGCAGACAGCATCCTTACAGAATATGATGTAGGCAGGCAGCGGCAGTGGCATGATGGCGGCAGTGGTTTGATGGAGGCAGCAGCAGCATACTTCCAGAATATGATAGTAGGCAGGCTCCAGCACTCTCACTCTAATTGTGAGAGGTACTTACCTTATGGGAATAAAATGGTAAGGAACAAAAAAAACAATGGGGGAGATTTATCAAACTGGTGTAAAGCAGAACTGGCTTAGTTGCCATAATCAACCAACCAATTTCGTTTGGAAAATGAAAGGTGGAATCTGATTGTTTGCTATGAGCAACTAGGCTAGTTCTGCTTTGCACCAGTTTAATAAATATCCCCCAATGTGGATAAATAGAAATGTAAAGGCAACAATAAATGACGAAAAAAAAACATCTAAATCACCAAAACCGGAAGGTAGCAAGGCAGCATTGAAAAACTATAAGGAAAAAAAATATGTAAAAGACAAATGAAAGCAGCCAAGTTGGAGACCGAGAGACTTATTTCCCAAGAGAGCAAAACTAACTCTAAAATGTTATTCAATTGTATACATAGTAAAAATTTTAAACCTCAAAGTGTTTGCCCTTTACAGAGTGATGAGGGAGAAGCTGTAGAGAGCAATGAGGAGAAAGAATCTATTAACTATTTTTTTCTCCACTGTATTCACTGAGGAAAATAAACTGTTGGATGAAATTCAGAATGTAAAAGTAAATTCCCCATTAAAAGTACCCTGCCTGACCCAAGAAGCAGCTTCTTAAAAAGATTAAAATAGACAAATTGGTGGGACCAGATGACATACGCCGCCGTATCCCAAGAAAAATTAAATGTAACTCACTATTAATCTGTAACTCACTGTTAATTAATCTCCCCCTCACCAGACCGTCCTCTCTCCAATCTATTCTTTATGCAGCAGCCACTGTCATTAGAGATGAGCGAATCCTAAAAGATTAGGGGATACAGTATTCGGCCCGAATCCCACCGCGGGATTCGTGGATTCGGGCCGAATACCGAATCCCATTAAAGTCTATGGGAGACCCAAATCATTTTGCAGGGGCCAAAGGTTCGGCCGTATCTATCCGCAAAATTGCGGATAGATATGCCGTGGCTCCTATGAAGAAGCTCTATAGTTGTCCGTGCGTACGGACAACTATAGGCATTTTCAATGGGGCCACCCGGCGTGTGTTCCGTGTGCACGGAACACCCGCCGGGCGGCCCCATTGAGAATGCCTATAGTTGTCCGTACGCACGGACAACTATAGAGCTTCTTCATAGGAGCCGCGGCACAGGGAAGACCTGTGCAGCAGCGGCAAAGAAGAAAGAAGACCAAGGCCCAGCCCCCTCCAGCGTCAGGACAAGTAAGTTTTTATGTTTTATGTGTGTGTATGTGTAGTATGTGTGTGTGTAGTATGTGTGTATGTATATGTGTGTGTATGTATATGTGTGTGTATGTATGTATGTGTGTGTGTAGTATGTGTGTATGTATATATGTGTGTGTATGTATGTATGTATGTATGTGTGTGTGGGTATATGCATACACTGTACGTACTGTATATTGTACAGCGTGGCGCAGGGGTTATATTGTTCTGCATGGTGTAACCGCCATGCATTTGTTGTACAGTATATATTATAATCCCTGTACCATGCTATACAATGTACAGTATGATTCATACACCATGCTGTATAATACACAGTATGATCCATACACCATACTGTATAGTATACAGTATAATCCCTACACCATGCTGTATAGTATACAGTATAATCCATACACCATGCTGTATAGTATACAGTATAATCCATACACCATGCTGTATAGTATACAGTATAATCCGTACACCATGCTGTATAATATACAGTATAATCTGTACACCATGCTGTATAATATACAGTATAATCCGTACACCATGCTGTATAGTATACAGTATAGTCCGTACACCATGCTGTATAGTATACAGTATAATCCCTACACCATGCTGTATAGTATACAGTATAATCCGTACACCATGCTGTATAGTATACAGTATCCCTACACCATGCTGTATAGTATACAGTATAATCCGTACACCATGCTGTATAGTATACAGTATAATCTATATACCATGCTGTATAATATACAGTATAATCTATCCTTGTTGCTGCTCCCATTCAGTATAACGTCTCCTTAGTTTAAAAAAAAAAAAAAATCGGTAGCTCAGGTATGCATTTCTTTATTGGCAAATGGGGGCGTGGCATGGGAGGAGCCAGGGTAGCATGTGGGATGGGCGGGGGGAGTGGGTGGGGTTAGGGGCCCCATTCAGATTCTTGCTATGGGGCCCAATGATTTCTATGGACGCCCCTGGCTGTATCTATCCGCAATTTTGCGGATAGATACGGCCCCATTCATACGGTCGTGTGAATGGGGCCTAAAAGTTGCCCCAACATGTGAAAACCTCAGAAAATGATGGAAACACCTTGGAAATGCATAGGAAACACCAGGGGCAGCATGTAGGGATGCCTCTGAGGCTCCCTAATTGCACCATTTTTTCTAAATCTGGCCAATAGTCTGGGGATGACCCCAAGGCAATTTTCAGGGACACGGTAATGGTGACCCACTTAAAAATGCTGCCTGACAAGCTGGCGGTGAACCCCTGATTGTCTGTCTTTCAATAAGATTGCAGTGTAAAGCATGGTGGTGAGCCTCAGTATGACTTTTAGGATGGAGATTGCATGTGGACACGTACTCCCTGGAATAGGGCTGCCATCAGGAATTTCGGGGCCCCCTACAGGCAAATTTCGCGGGCCCCCCCCCCCTTTCGGGTAAACTTTACAGATTGCAAAATGGCTTTTTTTTTCAGATTGCAAAAGAACTTTTTTTTCTTAACAAGTCGCATCATTGTGTTTATTATCCCTGTACAGTGACATCACTGTGTTTGTTATCCCTGTACTGTGACATCACTGTTTATTATCCCTGTACGGTGACATCACTGTGTTTATTATCCCTGTACTGTGACATCGCTGTGTTTATTATCTCTGTACAGTGACATCGCTGTGTTTATTACCCTGTACAGTGACATCGCTGTGTGTATTATCCCACTGCAGGAAGAGGTAAGTGGTCAGTGTTTGTGTGTTTGTTTTCTATTTTTCAGGGTCGTGAATGCAGAGGACTACGTCGGATTCGGTGGACTACGTCGGACCAGCTTTTTTTTTTTTTTTTTTTTTTTAATAAAATGGTCAAACGGGTCTGGGGGAGTGTTTATTTCAATAAAATGTTTTATACTGGTGTGTGTGTATTTTTTTTTTACAATACTACAGTTTTAGTAATTACGGCTATCTACAGACATCCCTGATTACTAATACTGGGCTTAGTGCTTGCCGGTATGGCAGGCCAGCACTAACCCCAACATCTATTACCTCGGCACCCACCGCCACCAGGGGTGCCGGGAAGAGCCGGGTACCCGCAGGACCGGACCTTCTAAATTGAGGGTCTGGCTCTGGGGCGGCTGCAGGCTCGTACCATTAGGCTGGGAAGGGCCAATAACCGTGTCCCTTCCCACCGTTGGTAGTGCCAGGCTGCAGCTGCTGGTTGTATCTGGCTGGTGAAGGAAAAAAGGGGGGACCCCACGCCATTTTTTTACAAAAATAATTAAATAATTTAAAGCCCAGTATTAGTAATCAGGGACGTCTGTAGATAGCCGTAATTACTAAAACTGTAGTATTGTAAAAAAAAATACACACACCAGTATAAAACATTTTATTGAAATAAACACTCCTCCAGACCCCTGTTTGACCATTTTATTTAAAAAAAAAAAAGCTGGTCCGACGTAGTCCACCGAATCCGACGTAGTCCTCTGCATTCACGACCCTGAAAAATAGAAAACAAACACACAAACACAGACCACTTACCTCTTCCTGCAGTGGGATAATACACACAGCGATGTCACTGTACAGGGATAATAAACACAGAGATGTCACCGTACAGGGATAATAAACACAGTGATGTCACTGTACAGGGATAATAAACACAGAGATGTCACCGTACAGGGATAATAAACACAGTGATATCACTGTACAGGGATAATAAACCTCAGATCAACACATTGTGCCCCCATGAGACCTCAGATCAGCGTCTTGTGCCCCCATCAGACCTCAGATCAACACAATGTGTCCCCATGTGCCCTCATCAGACCTCAGATCAACACAATGTGTCCCCATGTGCCCCCATCAGACCTCAGATCAACACAATGTGCCCCCCAGTGCCCCCATTAGACCTCAGATCAGCCCCTAGTGCCCCCATCAGACCTCAGATCAGCCCCCAGTGCCCCCATTAGACCTCAGATCAGCCCCCAGTGCCCCCATCAGACCTCAGATCAGCCCCTAATGCCCCCATCAGACCTCAGATCAGCCCCAAGTGCCCCCATCAGACCTCAGATCAGCCCCCAGTGCCCCCATTAGGACCTCAGATCAGCCCCAGTGCCCCCATCAGACCTCAGATAAGCCCCCAGTGCCCCCATCAGACCTCAGATCAGCCCAGAGTGCCCCCCTCAGACCTCAGATCAGCCCAGAGTGCCCCCCTCAGACCTCAGATCAGCCCCCAGTGCCCCATTAGACCTCAGATCAGCCCCTAGTGCCCCCCATCAGACCTCAGATCAGCCCCCAGTGCCCCCATTAGACCTCAGATCAGCCCCTAGTGCCCCCATCAGACCTCAGATCAGCCCCCAGTGCCCCCATCAGACCTCAGATCAGCCCCCAATGCCCCCCTCAGACCTCAGATCAGCCCACCCAGCCACTTTAAAAAAGCATACTTACCTCTTCTGGCCGCCGCTGTCCTCAGGCTCCCCGCTCCACTGTCTTCCCTGCCGGCGCGCACTATGACCTGACGCAGCGTCAGGCCACAGTGCGCGCCGGCAGGCCAGATAGTGGAGCGCGGAGCCTGAGGACAGCGGCGGCCAGAACAGGTAAGTATGCTTTTTTAAAGGGGGGCCCAGGCGGCACGGATCATCACGAGTCCGCGCTGGCTCGTGATGCCGAGCCGAAGCGGGCAATATTCGAGCGAATCCCGAATATTGCCGCTTCGGCTCGCTCATCACTAACTGTCATCTATCTGTCCAACCGCTACTCCGATGCCTCCACTCTGTGCCAGTCATTGCACTGGTTGACCGTACACTATAGAATCCAATTTTAACTGCTCGTCCTCACCCACAAAGCTCTCCTCAGTGCTGCACCTGTCACGGTCTGGTGTGGAGGGGAAAACCACACCAAGCGTAGGAAGGAAGGGGATGAGGTCAGGAAACAAGTAAAGGGAAAAGGTCACCTCCTGCTGGAAACCCTGACACCAATCATGTCTGACTTACAGTATGAAGAAGCCTCAAATGTAGGCGAGTTCATACACAGGAACCTAAACCAAACTGACCCTATAGTACCCTGCAACTATTGACAGGGCTGAGTCTACCCGTTCCTCCAAAAGATAGGACAAACAGGAGTCTCCAAAAGGCCAAATAACACAACAGGGAAAAGAAGGGTAAACACAAAAGGGAAAGTGGACACTTTAAGAAGAAATGGAAGCAACCGGATCTCAGGAGAGAACCACACCAATCCAACAGAATGTCTACAGAAACTATAAACCGCAAGTTACTGTGGTAGAAGCAGGAATAAATAGGGGAAGGACAATTACCACACCCCCAATAGCTGAGGGGAAGGGGTGTGGTAAACAGCAACAACACAAAAAGGAAAACATGTCAGATTATGTCACATGTGCAAGCCTACTGACTTTCTGCAACATGTTGCAGGAATGACCGTGACAGCACCCCTCTACATCTCTTCCCTCATCTCTGTCTACCACCCTACCCGTGCTCTCCGTTCAGCCAATGACTTACGACTGACTTCCACCATAATCCGAACCTCTCACTCCTAGCTCCAAGACTTCTCCTGAGCTGCAACGGTTCTATGAAATGCCCTTCCCCAACAAATTAGGTTAAATCACAATATACACAGTTTAAAGTGCTCCCTAAAAACACATCTTTTTAGGGTGGCCTATCACATCCCCTGATCTAACTCCTCTCCATATATAGACCATCTATCATTTCCTGAACCTGATGCTCCACCAAACTCTCCACTGCACCCATGCACCCAGAAGCACTTCATATATTGGCTGCTGACCAGCTCATGCAGCTTTATATCTGATCCCCTATTCTCTCAAGATGGCCGAACCATTGTACAAAACATGCACTTCTACCTTTTGTGTCACCCCTATCTCTTCATAGATTGTAAGCTCTTGTGAGTAGAGTCCTCATTCCTCTTGTTGTAATTATTGACTTGTTTGTTGTTTTGTTATATATGACTGTTTGTACATGAACCCCTGAACTGTTTAGCAGGGAGTATTCCAAAGGATTGGCGCATAGCAAATGTGGTGCCAATATTCAAAAAGGAGTCAAAAGCAGAGCCTGGAAACTATAGGCTGGTATGTTTAATATTTGTCATGGATAAATTGTTTGAAGGTTTTCTAAGAGATACTATCTTGGAGTACCTCAATGAAAATAAGCGTACAACACCGTATCAGTATGGCTTCAGGGGGAACAGGGGGGAATTTTTTCAAATTTTCATTCTAGTAGGTATAATACCACTTTAATTTAGAATGATCCCCATTCCTTAGTTCTATTGTTTGCTTGTGAAATGTTGTGCAGCCATATTTTTATTATTTTTCTGTATGCTTGCTTTATGGATATGCACCTGTGAACATGAATTGCTAGTCTAAATTTTCTTGTAGTTCAGGGGGAATAGGTCATGTCAAACAAATTTAATCAGTTTCTATGAGAAGGTAATCTAGATTGACGGGGTGAGTCAATGGATGTCATATACGTACTTCCCAAGCGAGATCTGAAGTCATGTTCAAACACTTCACTTTAATCGCGCCATACACATTAAATGTATTGCCCGTGTAGGCAACATTCATTTCAGCCAAAGTATCACAAACTTCATGATGAATTCGTAATCAATTCTGTACTCAAACATTTTAATAGCAATCCGAAATCTTGTTTGTACTGAGACCAGCCGGTATTAAACCCGACTTCGGATTCCCAATAAAATGTTTTAAAGATGCAAAATGAATACCGAATTAATTCACCGAAGTCTTCACGACTTCGGGTGAAATGAAGTTTGGTTCCACAGAGTCAATACTTTATCTCCGTACAGCGAACAAACGACTTTATCGATGTTTAGGAGAGCGGCTTGCCATTTATCATGTTCCAGTTGGCCTGCCCAGAATCCATGGGTCAGGGAACATATGCGTTGGAGTCAGGCCAGATTAGGTAGGCCTGAACTTGGGCAGAGTCGAGGTCTGGTTTCTGATTGCCTCAGCCTTGCGCATGTGAAAAAATGCTATAATAACGTCATTGCCTCCTGCGTAAGCAAACGCATATGCTTGCCTTTCGGTCTGCGTGCCCGAAGAGCCAGTTCTTTCTGGCTCCACCCCCACTTAGACGATTGTCCTGGCCGGTCCATCATCATCTCTTATTTCTCCACCTTTTCTCCCTTCTCTCCTTTGCAGTTACAGCAACTCATCCACATTCCCCTCATGGCAGTTTCTCTGTGATCCAACAGCTACAGAGCAGGTAGCAAGATGTGTTAGATGTTTTTTTATCTGTCGTTGTCCCCTGCTGCATGATGTCCATCTGTTCTACGTAATATGAGGATGACATAATTCATGCCATGTTTGTAGTAGGGTAGTAAACAGATGCTCAAGCATATAAATGTAATTTCAACGAGTGGGAACGTCGTGATAAGTGGTGTAGGGCAGACGCTCTGTCACTGCAAGTCCAGAGAGCGTTCCTTGCCAGTAAAGAATGGCTGGAATGCGAGGACAGTCTCCTGAACATTGCAGACTAGTGCAAGCCAGTTGTACTTCTTTAAAAATGATTGCATGACTAGGTTGATGATGCGCACCATGCAGGAGCATGTGTTTTTCCCAAGGTTCAGGGCGCCACGATTTGACAGATTGTCACTGACCACCTGGAGTCAGAGGGTTACAGCCGGGAGATGTTTGCTGCTTCATGTACTTTAGCAACTGCTTACCTTGGCTCTCTGCCTAACAGACAGCAACATTGACTTGACAATATGATAGGAAGGAGGTGGAGTGGGAGTGACGTCAGGCCTGCTGCTGTGGTATGGGACAGTGTCTATGGAGGAGAAGGCAGTAAGTGCCTGGGTGGGGAGCCAGGCTATACAATCTTGGGGGCGGGGTGAAAAAGACTTGGCTTGTTGCTTGGGTGCTGCCTATTTTCTGTCGCAAACAAATTTATCCAGTGAGCCATAAAAGACATGTACTACCCCTGCCAATTACAGCTACTCACCATTTTATGAACCTTGCACACAGTGAGAGGAGTGGCCCTGTTCTCCATCACATGAGATTACAGGCAGGGATGGCTTTTAGGAGAATAATGGCAGTAAGGCTATTTTTCCAGTAAGGCCTGGAGTGCAATGCCATCAGCTGCCTAAAGGCAGGAGACCCTACTAAATGATACAGCAGTGACTGCACCACCAGCAAACAGTAGAAAGGCAGCTCTCTTGCAAAATAGAATTCTGGATGGAATGCCTCTACACCTAGAAGTTTTCTCTGACACTCAATGCAGATATAATAACAAACTGGGTAGTCTCTTTAAGGGGCTTTTCAGATGATGACTGTCCTCAGGATAGGTCAATCAATATCAGATAGGTGGGCGTCCAACACATGGCACCCTTCCCCGATCAACATGTATGAAGAGATGCGCGCGTCGTGCCGTGCATTCGTTTTCACGTTCTCTTTCTGCTGTTGCTGCTAGGCTATGCTGAAGACCGGAGAAAATCTTTTAAAATGACTTATACCAGTTTTTATGTGGAACACATAGACTCGTTGAGATGCTGAAGCTGTATATTCAAATGTAGTGCAGCAAATCCACTGTGCCATTTGACACTTGTGAAAGAGGAGGTAGACTGGGGGCCCACATTTGCTCAGGGGCTCACAGGGGGATTCACATTTTACCTTGTGGGCCAGTCTGAGTCTGCTGACACAGTAGTGGATGATGCGGCAGCAGCAGCCAACAGTATGGAAACCTGATTGGTAGGCAAGCAACAATGGCAGCATCAATGGTGACGACACAGCAGCATACGTATGGAATAACTGTAGAGCGGCGCAGTACTGTAGCAGCAGTATATGGTAACTATGGTAACATAAATGATGTATGGCACAGACAATGGCAATGACATGAAGAGGCAGCAGCTATATTGGTATGCCAAATGATGGTAGGCAAAGCTGACAGCAGCAGATGCATGCTGTAGGCATCAGTGATAGTGACTAGAGATGAGCGAGTAGTGAAATATTCGAAAGTTCGAAATTCGATTCGAATAGACCGCGATATTCGACTATTCGACCGAATATCGAATCCATTAAAGTCTATGGGAAAAAAATGCTCGCCACTTGGAAATCTCAATTCAACCACTTGGAGGTCACCAAGTCCACCCTGAAACCTCAGAAAAGGATGCCAACACTGCTGGAATGCAACTGGGACAGCAGGGGAAGCATGTCTGGGTGCATATAACGGGCTATCTGAGGATTTTGTTTGTTCTGATGCCCAAACACTGGAGCAAGCTCCATCTCTAGCTGATGGTGGTGTGGAACGGGCACTAAAGTGTAAAAATGATTAGGACGATGATGAGACACAGTTGCCAGCAAGGGAGGCTGTTGGAGCAAAGTGAGGCAGTGTAAGAGGAGGTGGTTGAGTATGACAAAGTCAGTGACCCAACCTGGCCCAGTGTCATGTCTAGCAGGTAAAGCAGTGGGGATGTTGAGGGATGCGTAGGACCGCAAAAGGCAGGAAGAGGCCGTGGGCTGGCCAGAGGCTCATGGAGAAGGCAGGCTAGAGCCCGCAGGGCCGCATCTCTTCCCTATAAACAGGCCCCCACACAAAGCTCTCCATCGAGGGCTCTTAGGTCCTTGTTGTGAAAATATTTTAATGAGTGCGCAAAGTTAGCTTGAGGTGAGCCCTCGAAAAAATTATATGGAGGCCCAAGAGGTGAGCCCTCCGAAAAAATTAAGTGGAGGCCAAAAGAGGTGAGACCTCTTAAAAATTGTATTAAGGCCCAAGAGGTGAGCCATAATAAAATTGTTTGTAGGCCCAAGAGGTGAGACCTCTTAAAAATTGTTTGTAGGCCCAAGAGGTGAGCCATGATAAAAATTGCTTGTAGGCCAAGAGGTGAGCCATGATAAAATTGCTTGTAGGCCCAAGAGGTGAGCCATGATAAAATTGCTTGTAGGCCCAAGAGGTGAGCCATAAATATTTTTTTTTTTTTTTTTTACGGAGCAATTCTACGGCGGTTAAGGAGGAGGGAGGAGGAGGTGGAGGAGGAAATGGCACTTCATACAGATGGCACTTCACTTTGGCTGCTTTCCACTGTTGGAGAAGCAAAGTCCGGGTCAATCCACTTGCTGTTCATTTTGATTAGCGTCAGCCTGTCGGCACTATCGGTTGACAGGCGGCTGCGCTTATCGGTTATAATGCCCCCGGCTGCGCTGAACACCCTTTCTGATAGCACGCTGGCGGCAGGGCAGGCAAGCACCTCCAAGGCGTACAGGACAGTTCAGCCACGTGTCCAACTTGGAGACCCAGTAAGTGTAGGACGCCGAGGGATCGGGAGAGGACAGGGGTACGGTCTGCCAGGTACTCCCGCAACATCCGCCGATACTTGTCCCTCCTGCTGATAGCGGGCCCCGCAGTGATTGGAAGTTGCACGAGGGGTGCCCATGACGTGTCCCACACCTTGGAGAGTTTCCCCTGGTGGCTGTGGGCCTGATCGATGTTGTGGGACTCTGGAGACCCTCTCCTCTCTGCCGCAGCGATGGTGGGTGGGGAAAATCTCCATCATGTTCTGCACGAGTTCCCTCTGGTATTCCAGCAATCGATTCGTCCTCTCCTCTACCGGAATAAAAGAGGAGACGTTATCTTATACCGGGGGTCCAGGAGTGCGAAAACCCAGTACAGTTTGTTCTCCACTATCCGGACAACACGTGTGTCCCGGGAAAAGCAGCCCCAAGCATGAAGTCAGCCATGTGTGCCAGACTCTGAATAGGCATGACGTCACTTGCCCCCACCAGAAGGATCACTGCCATTTCCTCCTCTTCCTCTTCCGCCTCCTCTCCGCCCCATCCGCGCTGAACCAATGGGACGCCACACAGCCTGACTGCTACCCTCGCCGCCAGCATCCTCCTCTCTTCCACAGCCACCTCCACGTCGTTCCTCCTCCTCATCATCATCCTCCTCCTCCTGCACTGCCCACGAGAAGCAGACAAAAGTGTGGTCTGACTGTGTAGCTCCGTTGCGTCTCCTCCTACCCCCGTCTCCTCTGCGTGCAATGCGTTCTCCCCTTATTGCGATGAGCGATTCTTTAAGGACGCATAGGAGCGGGATGTTACGCTCACTATAGCGTCCTCGCTGCTGACCTTCTTGGTGGACTCCTCAAAGATACGCAGTACATCGCATATGTCTGCCATCCATGGCCACTCGTGGTTTGGCCAAACTGAGGGAGCTGAGTTGGAGGCACGTGTGGATTCATAATCTGGTACTCCATCAATGCTCTCTGCTGCTCACACATCCTGGCCAAACATGGAATAGGTTGGAATTTCCAGCGAGTCGGCAGGTCGCACAACAGCCGATGTTCAGGCAAATGGAGGCGTTGCTGGAGTTTTTTTAAGCTAGCAGCAGCTACAGTTGACTTCCGAAAAGTGAGCGCACAAGCGCCGCACTTTCACCAGTAGCTCTGCCAGGTTGGGGTAAGTCTTTAGAAATTTTTGACTACCAGATTAAAAACGTGGGCCAGGCATGGTACGTGATTGAGTTCGGCAAGCTCCAGAGCCGCCACCAGGTTACGGCCGTTATCGCACACGACCATGCCTGGTCCTAGCTGCAGCGGCGACAGCCACATCTCCGTCTGCTGCAATATGGCGTCCCTCACCTCTGGGGCGCTGTGTTTCCTGTCGCCCAAGCTGATGAGCTTAAGCACCGCCTGCTGACGTCTCCCCCGCGCCAGTGCTGCAACCGCTTCCAGCTAGCGGCTGAGGGCGATGTTAAGGCAGAGGAGGAGGAGAGGAGGAGGAGGAGGGGGGTTTATCAGAACCCCTGCTGGCAATCTGGGCGGGGGGTGGTAGGTAGGCCGTCTCTCTTTGCGACCCCGTCCCCGCTTCCACAACATTCACCCAGTGTGCCATCAAAGAGATGTATCGTCCCTGGCCGCAAGCGCTTGTCCACGAGTCGGTGGTCAAGTGGACCTTTGCGCTGACTGCGTAACTCAGGGCCCGCCTGATGTTACGCGACACGTGCTGGTGCAGGGCGGGGACGGCACTCCGGGAAAAGTAGTGGCCGGCTGGGGACGGAATAGCGAGGTGCGGCAGCCGCCATCAGGTCGCGGAAGGCCTGCGTCTCCACAAGCCTAAACGGCAACATCTCCAGGGCCAGCAGTTTGGGAGATGTGGCAGTTTAAGGCTTGGGCTTGGGGGTGACTCGAGGCGTACCTTCCGCCTGCGGTCGAACGCCTGCGAGATGGACAGTTGATGGGACGAGGAGTGTGAAGGTGCAGGGCGAAGATGCAGGGGAAGGGGAGGCAGCAGGAGAAGGCCCCAAAGTAGTCGAGGCAGAGGCAGATGTGGAGGTGTCCTGGCTGGAGGTCTGGACCGCAGTGGCAGCACACAACAAAGGGGAAGAGGCAGTGGCAGGGAAGACCTGGCGCAGGTTGTATTGCGTTTGCTCTCTCCCACTCAGCCGCAGTGCTTGACTTCCAAGTGACGCCGCATGCCTGAGCTGGTCATATTGCTCTTCTCAGAGCCCCTACTCAGTTTTGAGTGGCAGAGTGTGCAAACCGCGCTCAGTTTGTCATCCGCACAAACATTAAAAATCTCCACACCACAGAAGTACGAGGCCTCGATGGGGGAGCTTCGCGCGACTGCCTGCTGCCGGGAACAGCTTCGGCCCTGCTGGCTGTGGCCCTCACTTCTCTGTCTGGACTGTCCTCTGCCTGTGGACATCCCTCTGCCTGTGGACATCCCTCTGCCTGTGGACATCCCTCTGCCTCTGGACATCCCTCTGCCTCTTGCTGCCTTTTCGGTGCCTGCGCAGACCACCACCTCTCCCTGCTTTCCCGATGGACATACCCCCTGGCCAAGTGGGTCGGTCATTTCATCATCCACCACCTCCTCTTCCACTTCCTCACTCTGCTCCTCCTCCTGCCCACTGGACATTCCCACAGCCTCCCTTGATGGCAACTGCATCTCATCATCATCATCGCTCATGATAACAGATGCTGGTTTCAGGGTCCACATCAGCAGGAGATGGCGAATACTCAAGTGGTTGGGCATCACTACAAACAAATTTCCTCTGGTAGCTCCAAGGGATTCTTCCGGCACATCTGAAAAAGGACCCGAAAAGAGCTCCTGGGAGGGGTCAGGGTGGGATGACTCTGTTGGCCAGGTGTGGAGGAAGGAGGGTCAGAGTGAGACTGTGTGGGATGACTGGCTGGTGGACAACTGTGTGGAAGCGTTATCGGCTATCCATTGCACCACCTGTTCACACTGCTCAGGCTCAACAGCGGTGTAACCGCCCCTGCTTAACTGTCCCATAAAGGCAGGGATTCTGGATGAGCGGAATCCTGTCTGCCCTCACGCAGCACGCATTGTTACCCCACTGGCTTTCAACACAGGCCCCCAACAGCATTTCCGCGCCCGCCGTCCTCGCCCACAGTCCGATTCCGCTAGCCCTCCGCATTTTTTTTTTTGGTTACAATATTTGGCGTACAACAGCCGTATACTACCCAAGGTCAGAACGGTGTGTATTAACACCAACGTATATAAAAGAGTTTTGCAGGCACGCAGAACGCACAGTACAGGTGCCAAATAAAAGGACTTTTTTTTAAATATGTCTGATTAACACAGCCGTGTACTACAGGTCAGACGGTGGGTATTAACACCACGTATATAAAAGAGTTTTGCTGGCACGCAGAACGCACAGTAACAGGTGCCAAATAAAAGGACTTTTTTAAAAAAATATTTCTAGGTACACAGCCGTGTACTACACAAGGTCAGACGGTGTGTATTAACACCACGTATATAAAAGAGTTTTGCAGGCACGCAGAACGCACAATACAGGTGCCAAATAAAAGGCCTTTTTTTAAATATTTTCTAGGTACACAGCCGTGTACTACAAGGTCAGACGGTGTGTATTAACACCACGTATATAAAAGAGTTTTGCAGGCACGCAGAACGCACAATACAGGAGCCAAATAAAAGGCCTTTTTTTTAAATATTTCTGGTACACAGCCGTGTACTACAAGTCAGACGGTGTGTATTAACCACTATATAAAAATTTGGCAAGAGAAGCACAAAACAGGCAAATAAAAGGACTTTTTTTAATTTTCTAGGTACACAGCCGTGTACTAAAGGTCAGACGGTGTGTTTAACACACGTATATAAAATTTTTGCAGAGAACGCACAATACAGGCCAAATAAAAGGCTTTTTTTTAATATTTCTAGGTACACAGCCGTTACTAACAGGTCAGACGGTTGGATTATAACAGACGTATATAAAAGAGTTTTGCAGGCACGCAGACGCACAGTACAGGTGCCAAATAAGAGACTTTTTTTTTAATAATTCTAGGTACACAGCCGTGTACTACCAGTCAGACGGTGGTGATTAAACACCACGTATATAAAAGAGTTTTGCAGGCACGCAGAACGCACAATACAGGTGCCAATAAAAGGCCTTTTTTTTTTAAATATGTCTGATTACACAGTCGTGTACTAACAGGTCAGACGGTGGGTATTAACAGCACGGTATTATAAAAGAGTTTTGCAGCACGCAGAACGCACAATACAGGAGCCAAATAAAAGGCCTTTTTTTTAATATTTCTAGGTACACAGCCGTGTACTACAGGTCAGACGTGTGTATTAACCCACGTATATATAAAAGAGTTTTTCAGGCACGCAGAACGCACAATACAGGAGCCAAATAAAAGGCCTTTTTTTTTAATATTTCTAGGTACACAGCCGTGTACTACAAGGTCAGACGGTGTGTATTAACAGCACGTATATAAAAGAGTTTTGCAGGCACGCAGAATGCACAATACAGGTGCCAAATAAAAGGACTTTTTTTAAAAAATATTTCTAGGTACACAGCCGTGTACTACCAGGTCAGACGGTGTGTATTAACACCACGTATATAAAAGAGTTTTGCAGGCACGCAGAACGCACAATACAGGTGCCAAATAAAAGGCCTTTTTTTTAAATATGTCTGATTACACAGCCGTGTACTAACAGGTCAGACGGTGGGTATTAACAGCACGTATATAAAAGAGTTTTGCAGGCAGGCAGAACGCACAGTACAGGTGCCAAATAAAAGGCCTTTTTTTTAAATATGTCTGATTACACAGCCGTGTACTAACAGGTCAGATGGTGGGTATTAACAGCCGTATATAAAAGAGTTTTGCAGGCACGCAGAACGCATAGTACAGGTGCCAAATAAAAGGCCTTTTTTTTAAATATGTCTGATTACACAGCCGTGTACTAACAGGTCAGACGGTGGTATTAACAGCACGTATATAAAAGAGTTTTTGCAGGCACGCAGAACGCACAGTACAGGTGCCAAATAAAAGGACTTTTTTTTAAATATGTCTGATTACACAGCCGTGTACTAACAGGTCAGACGGTGGGTATTTACACCTGGTATACAAAAAGGGTATTGCAGGCACACAGAACCCAGAAAACTAGAGCCAAAGAAACTGTATTTAAAAAAAAAAAATGTACACAGCCGTATACTGCCAGAAGATCAGATGGTGCATATACACACTAGGTATATAACAGGGTTTTGCAGCCAAAAAGAACGCAGAAACAGTAGTGCCAAAATATAGTTTGGTATGTAGCAGAGCACCTAATACACACTAATGCCTCTCTCTGTCCCTACTCCAGCAGCTATCCCTGAATACAGCAGCCGTTCTCTGCAGAGTGTATATAGTAGTAAAGCTATCACTGTACTGCACTATAGTAGCCCTGATAAGGGCTTTTAATCACGCTCCTGGCCTGTCCAACAGCTAAAACCTATCTCTCCCTTCTCCAGCCTCTGTCCCTGACTAAGTTCACGCAGCATATGCGAATGAGCAGGAAGACCTGAGTTATTAATATTCGAGGTCACGTGGTTTGTCCAGCCAATCCATGTAGACGCCGTTTTCGCGCTGCCAGCGTGCTCCGCGGGCCTGTCATACCCCCCCTGCATGGTGATTGGTGGAAAAAGAGCGCCAGGAAGGTGGTAGGGGAAACGAATTCTAAGTCGCGATGCCGTTTTTATATCGTCGATTTTTATTATGTATATTGTCTTGTGTAATATGTCTGTTATTTTATCGAATTGATTTATCCGCTTTCGTCGAACACTACTCGCTATCTCTAATGTGACATTGATGAAACATCCATCTAATGAAGGGCAGATCTTCCTCACCTGGCGATATAGGTGATTAAATCCTCATGGGGATTCAATAAGGGGCGATGGCTTGCCTACTCAATATCTTCAGTATAACTATAGTCATATGTTATACACAGATATAAGAATGCAGTAATTTTGCTATGTATTTAAACGCATGCAATTGTTAACAATTACATTTTGCTTCTAAAATGTCTATGAAACACACAGTCTGTTTGCAGTAATGCATCAGCTAATACTAATATAGAAATGCAGTGTTTGCAGTAATGTCTTTGAACTATTCATGTAATAATCATTGGTTCAACAATTAAATTATTGTACTAAATGTCTATGCCACTACGTCTTATGATAGTTAATTAGAGATGAGCGACGCATAACTCGTCTGAGCTTGTGTGCTACGTTCGATATCGTATTAGGGTACTTCTAAGTGTCGCTGCTGACAATAATCTGCCATGCTCGAGGACATGGCAAACTTCCGCATCGTGCTTTTTTTGGAACCTATAACATCATAGCCCAATCACAAGCCAGAAGACCTGCGGTTCATACCCAGCATGCACGTGGGCCCTTACATGCGTCCGATAGCAGGGTTTGGCTGGCCTGAATCAGTGACCCCTGGAATATACTACTGACTGGCCGCGGTGCTGTGCTCAGATGCCGTCTGATGTCGTTAGGGGATCAGGCTGCTGCGTTTCAGGGACAGTGTTGGCTGCCCATTTAGTCTCTGTTAGGCAGGATCAACCACAAGAACCCAACAGGCTTCTAAGGGCTAGAAAGACATTTTCTTCTCTGTGCGACATTTTGTCTGGGTCGCAGTCCTAAATAGCCACCGTGTAGGGTGTCATTGCTCTATGATAGTTCATGCACGTCACGTTTTCCAAAAAAAACAAAATCCAAAAAAAAATATATTTAAAAAATAGTTTGTTTGTTGTTTAGCTCATGATACAATCGCATTTACACCAGCTGTGAACCTTCTGTGTGTCCAGTTCAGCACACTCACTCCAATCCGTATTTCTGTCCAGGTGACTACTTTCTGTACGTCACTGAATACAACCAAGTCTTTTGCTACCTGTCACGTTATGCTTGATCACAAAATCTCTGTGCGTACATTGTGTCTGGGTCCGCGGTCTAATAGCCACCGTTAACAGGGTGTAGTTTAGGTCTACGATAGTTCTGGCAAGTCCGTCTCGAAAAAACAAAACTACAGAAAAAATAATAGATTCAAAATATATAGAGATGAGCGAGCACTAAAATGCTCGGGTGCTCGTATTCGAGTCGAACTTATTCCCGATGCTCGGGTGCTCGTTTCGAATAACGAACCCCATTGAAGTCAATGGGAGACTCGAACATTTTTGCGGGGGAGCCAAGGTTCTGCCTAGGGAAGGCTGGGTGAAAACCTGGAAACCTCAGATAATGATGGAAACACCACGGAAATGGACAGGAAACAGCAGGGGCAGCATGCATGGATGCCTCTGAGGCTGCCCAATCCCACCATTACCCCAAATTCTCAGGCAACAGCCTGGTGGTTACCCTCATGGCAATTGTGCTCACCCAGACCAAGAAAGGCGAGGCAAATACCAATCACATGTTAGGGAAGCACCCAACTAGGTGCAACGAAGGTCCATCACCGCCTGCAGGTGACACCACTGCTCATGCTGGCACTGCATGCTGTGCCTGCTGGTGGTATAGTGGTGAGCATAGCTACTTCCCAAGCAGTTGATCCGGGTTCGATTCCTGTCTATCACAGGAGGCAATATCTAATACGTCCCCCTACCCGGGAAAATTGTTTGGAGAGAGGGCATGTAGGTGGGGGGAAGGAGGTTCGCTGGAAGAGCCAGAGGAAGTGCCCCCTGGGCTAGCGTGTGTGGTGGTGCAACAACAAGCCGGATGGATTTGGGAAAACTGTGCTTTAACGACCGTATGGTAAATCGATTCTTCGTCAGTTTAATACCGTATGCCGTCCAAATCTTGGGACCTATATTTAATAACATTTTTTCGAACCATGAAAACGGAAAAGAGCTTTGCTCTGGCCAGGGGAGTGTCTTTCCACTGCAAGGCTAAGGGGACCGTGTTCGCATGCTCGCTATCACATGGTCGGAGGCAATAAATAAGAAAACAAAAACATCAGTACAATATCTAATACGTCCCTATCCGGTATAGTATGGAGAGGAGGGGCCTGTAGGTGGGGGAAGGAGGTTCGCTGGAAGAGCCAGAGGAGTGCCCCTGGGCTATTAGCGTGTGTGTGGTGACAACAGCCGGATGGAGATAGAATGACGACAGTCAGGACCCTAACTTAAAAATTTAGCATCCAACCGGTAAGTCTTTAATTATGAGATTGATCAAGTGTGGCATGACTTTTTAAGATGGAGATTGATGTGGTCCGTACTCCTGGAACCCTCATAGTCACCCCTTCTCTGAATTGTGCTACGGCCCAGAAACATTTCTGCCGCCATTCGCAAAGACCTTTTGTACGTATCCCCGTGTGCTGACAGTGTGGATTTACCAGTGTTGTCTGAGGAGGCGGCTCGACAATCGCGACACGACACACAGGCTGCGGGGGGTGAAGGCTACGTTGTATATGGAGCCAGTTACAAGTGGGACTCCCTTGGGGGGACCTTTCTCTGATGGGAAGATTCAATACTATGAGAGCTGATCGACTTCTGGGTGACTCGCAAACAGAATGAATTTTTTTGGGGGTTTTAGTTTACTTTTATTTAGCAAAATAAACCACAGAGATATACTATTATATATCATATCTCTCTGCGCAGTCTGAGTATCAAGGAGGATATACACTTTGATGGCGCGCTGTGGCGCTCTCATACACACATCAGATAGCATATATTAGATACGAGACACTACTCTACATAGTCCGCCGATTTCAGTAACAGAAGGACTTGTTGCTCATCCAAGAACTTGTCTCCTTGACATTGGTGGACAAGGAATTTGCGGGTGGAAACAGCATATCGAGGAACCCTGTGAGCAGGCAATGTGTTTGGTTCCCCCCAGCTTTCTTTATTTTTTTTTTGCTAACGTATCCAATTTGGGCAATATATGATTCGCAAGTAATATTATTTTTCACACCTATCCAAAATAAAATATGTATGCAGTAGCGTGCAAATAAACTTGGTAACTGAATTGGGAGAGAGGCCTGTAGGTGGATCCTCTCGGAAAAATTGTTTGAATAGAGGGCAATGTGGAGGATAACGCACATCTGCTCTTCGAACGAACTCGCTACGGCGCTGAGCATCTCGCAAAAATTGTTTGAATAGGGGTGTAGGTGGACTCTGGAAAAAATTGTTTGAATAGAGGGCCTGTAGGTGGACCTACTCGCGCACAAACATCTACGATCTCTCACAATAGCAGGGTCCTGTAAGGGGGCTCCTGAAAAAATTGTCTTTGAAAGAGGGCCGTGGTGGACTTGGAAAAATTGTCTTGAATAGAGGGCTGTGGGGCCCTCCCTGAAAATTAGTATCTCGGAGCGACTGTCTAGCGCTGGACGCTCTGGAAAAATTGTTTGGGGAGAGGGGAGAGAGGGCCTGTAGGTGGACCTCCGGAAAAATTGTTTGGAGAGGGCCTGTAGGTGGACTCCGAAATTTTTGGAGAGGGCCTGTAGGTGGACCTCCGGAAAAATTGTTTGAGAGAGGGCCTGTAGGTGGACCTCCGGAAAAATTGTTTGAAGAGAGGGCCTGTAGGGGGCCCTCCTGAAAAATTGTGGTAAAAGAGTGCCAGTTGGACCTCTAAAAAATGGCGTTTTTTTGGTCAGCGTTAGGCAAAGACGACATGGAGGAGGAGGAGGAGTAGAGAAGAGGAATCGGATACATAAGTAATGTTAATCTTTAGCTGCTTTCCCCCGGAGGAGATTTGAATTCCGGTGAAATCCAGGCTTTGTTCATTTTAATAAGCGTCAGCCTGTCAGCGCTGTCAGTTGACAGGCGTGTACGCTTATCGGTGATGACGCCACCAGCTGCACTGAATACCCGCTCTGACAGCACGCTAGCGGCAGGGCAGGCCAGCACCTCCAAGGCGTACAGCGCCAGTTCAGGCCACGTGTCCAGCTTTGAAACCCAGTAGTTGTATGGAGCAGAGTGATCACTACGGACGTTGGTATGGTCAGCTAGGTACTCCCTCACCATCTTTCTGTACAGCTCCCCCTACTCTGCCTAGACTGGGGACAGGTGACAGTGTCTTGCTGGGGTGACATAAAACTGGCAAAGGCCTTGGAGAGCGTTCCCCTGCCAGTGCTGGACAAGCTGCCTGCTCGCCTCCTCTCCCCCGCTACTTGGCCCACAGAACCATGCCCTCTGCCGCTAGCGGCGTCAGATGGGAAGGATTGTTTCAGCTTGTGCACCAGGGCCTGTTGATATCTATTCACTCTCATACTCCTTTCCTCTGCAGGGATGAGAGTGGAAAGGTTCTGCTTGTACCGTGGGTCCAGGAGAGTGAACACCCAGTAATCGGTGTTTGAAAAAATGCTTCTAACGCGAGGGTCACGGGATAGGCAGCCTAACATGAAGTCTGCCATGTGCGCCAGAGTCCCAACACGCAAGAATTCCCTCTCCTCACTGGCCTGACTCTCCATTTCCTCCTCCTCCTCCTCCAAGTC
>ONZH01002917.1:0-14049 GCA_900303285.1 Rhinella marina
CGGCTCAGATGCCGTCTGGATGTCGTTAGGGATAGAGCTGCTGCCTTTCAGGGAGAGTGTTAGGGCCTGCATTTAGTTCTCTGTTAGGCAGGAATCACCCACAAAGAACCCAACAGCCCTTCTAAGGGCTAGAAGACATTTTTGTTTGGTCTCCTGGCTTGGCTGGCTGGCTGGCACAAGTAGTGCAGCTATCGCCATATATAACCCCCCTTTTTTTTATGTTCGATCTCAGTGATACAAATCCATTGCACACAGCAGTGTGGAACCATTCTGTGTGTCACAGTTCAGCACACTCACTCCAATCCATATATACTGTCCAGGTGACACTTTCTGTACGTCACAGAATACAACCAAGTCATTTGCTACCAATAACGTATACAGCTTGATCCTAAAAATCTCTGTGCGACATTTGTCTGGGTCGCAGTCTAAATAGCCACCATTAACAGGGTGTCAGTCAGTTCTACGATAGTTTCTGCACGTCACATTCCAAAAAAAACAAAAATCAAAAACAAAATATACAAAAAAAATTAGTTTTTTTATTGTTTTAGCTCAGTGATACAAATCCATTTCACACAGCTGTGTGTAACCTTTCTGTGTGTCACAGTTCAGCACACTCGCTCCAATCCATATATACTGTCCAGGTGACACTTTCTGTAGGTCACAGAATACAACCAAGTCATTTGCTACCAATAACGTATACAGCTTGATCCAAAAAATCTCTGTGCGACATTTGTCTGGGTCGCAGTCTAAATAGCCACCGTTAACAGGGTGTCAGTCAGTTCTACTATAGTTTCTGCACGTCACGTTCCAAAAGAAACTAAACTAAAAAAAAAATATTAAAAAAAAAAATGAGTTTTTTAGTTGTTTTAGCTCAGTGATACAAATCCATTTCACACAGCTGCGTGTAACCTTTCTATCTGTCACAGTTCAGCACACTCGCTCCAATCCGTATATACTGTCCAGGTGACACTTTCTGTACGTCACAGAATACAACCAAGTCATTTGCTACCAATAACGTATACAGCTTGATCCTAAAAATCTCTGTGCGACATTTGTCTGGGTCGCAGTTTAAATAGCCACCGTGAACAGGGTGTGAGTTAGGTCTCCGATAGTTCCTGCACGTCACGTTCCCAAAAAAAAACAAAATTTAAAAAAAAAATTAGTTTTTTTGTTGTTTTAGCTCAGTGATACAAATCCATTTTACTCAGCTGCGTGTAACCTTTCTGTGTGTCACAGTTCAGCACACTCGCTCCAATCCGTATATACTGTCCAGGTGACACTTTCTGTACGTCACAGAATACAACCAAGTCATTTGCTACCAATAACGTATACAGCTTGATCAAAAAACTCTCTGTGCGACATTTGTCTGGGTCGCAGTCTAAATAGCCACCGTTAACAGGGTGTGAGTTAGGTCTCCGATAGTTCCTGCACGTCACGTTCCCAAAAAAACAAAATTTAAAAAAATATAAAAAACAAATTTAAAAAAAAATATTTTTTTTGTTGTTTTAGCTCAGTGATACAAATCCATTTTACTCAGCTGCGTGTAACCTTTCTGTGTGTCACAGTTCAGCACACTCGCTCCAATCCGTATATACTGTCCAGGTGACACTTTCTGTACGTCACAGAATACAACCAAGTCATTTGCTACCAATAACGTATACAGCTTGATCCAAAAAACTCTCTGTGCGACATTTGTCTGGGTCGCAGTCTAAATAGCCACCGTGAACAGGGTGTGAGTTAGGTCTCCGATAGTTCCTGCACGTCACATTCCCAAAAAAACTAAACTAAAAAAAAAATATTAAAAAAAAATTATTTTTTTTGTTGTTTTAGCTCAGTGATACAAATCCATTTTACTCAGCTGCGTGTAACCTTTCTGTGTGTCACAGTTCAGCACACTCGCTCCAATCCATATATTCTGTCCAGGTGACACTTTCTGTACACCAGGCCCGTTTATTTTATTTTTTTTATATCATACACTTATATATAAAAAATGTTGAACCCCAGGGCTAAGGGTCGAGGACGAGGGCCGTGGGCGTGGGCATTCAATTACTGCAGGGGGCAGAGGCCGTGGTCCTGGGCAGGGTGAGACAGTACCTGCTGATGAGGGAGCTGTGGAACGCCGCAGAGCTACACTCCTTAGCTTCATGTCTCAACTTACAGGGACACGTGGTACAGATCTGTTGAAACTACAACAGTGTGAACAGCTGATCTCGTGGATTGCGGACAATGCTTCAAGTAATTTGTCCGCCAGTCAGTCTTCCACGCAGTCCACCCACGTTACCCAAGGGAGCACTCCTCTGGCTCCTCCACCTCAACCTCCTATCCCCCAGTCTGCCCCCTCCCAGGAAAATTTGGAATGCGATCCGGCATACTCTCAGGAACTGTTTTCTGGACCCTTCCCAGAGTCACAAACCACTTCTCAGGTTGCTGCTGACCTCGTTCCCGATGCCCAAGTTTTCCAACTGTCGCAGTCTGTGGGTGATGATGATGATGATGATGACAATGTTGAGTTAGTGGAAGTAGTTTGTAAAGAGGTGTCAGACGATGAGGAGACACGGTTGTCAGACAGTGGTGAAGTTGTTAGGGGAGGAATTCCGAGGGGGGAGCAGACTGAGGAATCGGAGGATGACGAGGTGACTGACCCAAGCTGGGTTGATATGCCGAGTGAAGACAGTGCTTCTGAGGCGGAGGTGAGTGCTGCACCAGAACAGGTTGGAAGAGGCAGTGGTGTGGCCAGAGGGAGAAGCAGGGCCAGAGCTGGTGCATCAGCAGCAACTGTTACACGTAGTGAAGCTCCCGTGACGAGGCCTAGATGTTTGCATGTCTGGAGGTTCTTTAAAGAAAGTGAGGATGACCGACGGACTGTGGTGTGCAACCTGTGCCACACCAGGATCAGCAGGCGTGCCACCACTACTAGCCAACCACCACCAGCATGCGCAGGCATGTGAATGCTAAATACCCCACTCAATGGAACCAAGGCCGTTCACCACCTCCTGCGGGTCACACCACTGCTCCTTCCCTTGTGTCACTGGCTGCCTCTGTTAGTCAACCCCCTGCGTCACTCTCTGCCTCTGCTAGTCAACCCCCTGCCCAGGACCCCGGCGCGAGCGTCTCCCGCCGGAAAACCACACCTTCTCCTCCACGATCCTCCACAGTGTCCACCAACGTTTCCCAGCGCAGCGTTCAGCTGTCTTTACAGCAGACGCTGGAGCGCAAGAGGAAATATAGTTCCACCCACCCACATGCCCAAGCCCTCAACGTCCGTGCTTAGCCTGGAGATCCTGCCCTATAGGCTGGTAGAAACCGAGGCCTTTCGCAATCTCATGGCGGTGGCTGCCCCTCAATATTCGGTCCCCAGCCGCCACTATTTTTCCCGATGTGCCGTCCCAGCCCTACACCAGCACGTGTCACAGAACATCATCCGTGCCCTGACCAACGCTGTTTCTGAGAAGGTCCACCTAACCACGGACACGTGGACAAGTGCTGCCAGGCAGGGACACTTTATCTCACTGACGGCACATTGGGTTAACTTGGTGGAGGCTGGGACCGAGAATGACCCTGGGGCCGCTCATGTACTGACCACACCGAGGATTGCGGGGCCTACCTCAGTCACGGTCTCTCAGACGTACTATGCCTCCTCCTCCTCCTCCTCCTCCTCCTCCTCCACCGAATTACCATCCTTGGGCACGGCGCCTTCAGTCGGTAGCTCTAGGCACAGCAGCAGTGCCGTGGGTAAGCGCCAGCAGGCGGTGCTGAAACTGCTGAGCTTAGGTGACAAAAGGCACACCGCCCAAGAGCTGTTACAGGGCATCACGGCGCAGACCGATGTGTGGCTGGCACATCTGAACCTCAAGCCAGGCATGGTTGTGTGTGACAATGGGCGTAACCTCAAGACATACCCCAATCTGTCTGATTTGCTCACCAAGGTGCGCCGCATCTGTGCGCATTTCCGCAAGTCGACCACAGATGCTGCCACTCTCAGGGCAGCGCAACGCCGCCTACAACTGCCCGCTCACCGACTGTTGTGCGACGTGCCCACGAGATGGAATTCCACATTAAATATGTTATCCAGAGTTTACCAGCAGCGCAGAGCGATTGTAGACTGCCAGATGTCAACTTCCACCAGAACTGGTAGTCAGGTCAGTCAGATTCCTCAAGTCTACAATGAGGAGTGGACGTGGATGTCTGATATCTGCCAGGTGTTGAGCAACTTTGAGGAGTCAACACAGATGGTCAGCGGCGATGCCGCCATTATCAGCCTCACCATCACGCTGCTTTGCCTGTTGAAAAACTCACTGCTCAGCATCAAGTCGGATGCTTTG
This sequence comes from Rhinella marina, assembly GCA_900303285.1. Lineage (NCBI taxonomy): Eukaryota > Metazoa > Chordata > Amphibia > Anura > Bufonidae > Rhinella > Rhinella marina. The sequence goes on from ONZH01002917.1 coordinate 4,323, forward strand.
CGCTTGTCACAAGAGACGGTGGAGGAAGATACGTCGCTTGATAGCCAGAGCACCCTCCGGTCTGTTTCTCAGCGCGTATCGGAGGAGGGGGATGAGGATGAGGAGGAAGAGGAGGAGAATGTCGGCGAGACAGTAGAGGGTACCAGTGCTCAGTCCTTAACTCTTGAGCGTGTATGGGCTGAAGAGGAGGACTTGGAGGGAGGAGGAGGAAATGGAGAGTCAGGCCAGTGAGGAGAGGGAATTCTTACGTGTTGGGACTCTGGTGCACATGGCAGACTTCATGTTAGGCTGCCTATCCCGTGACCCTCGCGTTAGAAGAATTTTTTCAAACACTGATTACTGGGTGTTCACTCTCCTGGACCCACGGTACAAGCAGAACCTTTCCACTCTCATCCCTGCAGAGGAAAGGAGTATGAGAGTGAATAGATATGAACAGGCCCTGGTGCACAAGCTGAAACAATTCTTCCCATCTGACGCCGCTAGCGGCAGAGGGCATGGTTCTGTGGGCCAAGTAGCGGGGGAGAGGAGGCGAGCAGGCAGCTTGTCCAGCACTGGCAGGGGAACGCTCTCCAAGGCCTTTGCCACTTTTATGTTACCCCAGCAAGACACTGTCACCTGTCCCCAGTCTAGGCAGAGTAGGGGGGAGCTGTACAGAAAGATGGTGAGGGAGTACCTAGCTGATCATACCAACGTCCGTAGCGATCACTCTGCTCCATACAACTACTGGGTTTCAAAGCTGGACACGTGGCCTGAACTGGTGCTGTACGCCTTGGAGGTGCTAGCCTGCAGAGCCGCTAGCGTGCTGTATTCAGTGCAGCTGGTGGCGTCATCACCGATAAGCGTACACGCCTGTCAACTGACAGCGCTGACAGGCTGACGCTTATTAAAATGAACAAAGCCTGGATTTCACCGAAATTCAAATCTCCTTCGGGGAAAGCAGCTAAAGATTTAAATAACTTATGTATCTGATTTCTCATCTCTACTCCTCCTACTCCTCCTCCATATCGTCTTTGCCTAACGCTGACCCAAAAAACGCCATTTTTTAGAGGTCCACCTGGCACTCTTTTACCCCCTACAGGCCCTCTATTCAAACAATTTTTCCAGAGTTCCACCTATAGGCCCTCTCTCCAAAAAATTTTTCCGGAGGTCCACCTACAGGCCCTCTCTTCAAACAATTTTTCAGGAGGGCCCCCTACAGGCCCTCTATTCAAACAATTTTTCCAGAGGTCCACCTACAGGCCCTCACTCCAAAACATTTTTCCGGAGGTCCACCTACAGGCCCTCTATTCAAACAATTTTTCCAGAGGTCCACCTACAGGCCCTCTCTCCAAAAAATTTTTCCGGAGGTCCACCTACAGGCCCTCTCTTCAAACAATTTTTCCGGAGGTCCACCTACAGGCCCTCTCTCCAAACAATTTTTCCGGAGGTCCACCTACAGGCCCTCTCTCCAATTCCAGTTTTATTTGCGCAAACTGCGTAAATTATTATTTTTGGGATAGGTGTGAAAAATAATATTACCTGCCTATCTATATTGCCCAACATTGGATACGGTAGCAAGTGGAAGACCAAACACATGCTGCCAACAGGGTTCCGTAAATTACTGGTCCACCCGCAAATTCCTGGTCTACAATGTCAAGGAGGTCGAGATTCTGTTTATGAGCAACAAGTCCTTCTGTACTGAAATCGCCGACAACGTCTCCATCTAAGAACCTAAAGACCATTGTGGAGAGAGCGGCACAGCTCGCCATCAAAGTGACAAACCCCAACGCCAGACTGCGCAGAGAAGATAACGAATAAATATCTCTGTGGTTATTTTTGCTAAATAAAAGTTAAGTAAACACCAAAAAAATTGATCTGTTCCTGTGCCTGATCCACCCAAGTTGAATCTGTCCCATCATGAGAAAGTCCCCCCAAGGAGTCCCCACTGTAACTTGCTTCCCATACAACTACCTCACCCCCCGACACCTGTGTCTCGCCATTGTCCACCACCTCCTCAGACAACACTGGTAAATCCACACTGTCAGCACACGGAAACAGCAAAAGGTCTTGCGAATTGGGGCAGAGAATGTTCTGGGCTAGCACATCAGAGAAGGGGTGACTATGGGATTCCAGGGAGTACGTGACCACATGCAATCTCCATCTAAAAAGTCATGCCACACTTGATCAATCTCATAATTTACGACTGTACCGGTTGATGCTAAATTTTTAAGTTGGGGTCCTGTGTCGTCATTCTAACTCCATCCGGCTGTTGTCACCACCACACACGCTAGCCCAGGGGGCACTCCTCTGGCTCTTCCAACTCAACCTCCTTCCCCCCAGCCTGCCCCCCCACCTACAGGCCCTCTCTCCAAACAATTTACGTCTTTGTCCTATCTTTCTCTCTCTCCAAACCATTTTTCCGGATAGCTGCCATATACGGTTTTAAACTGAGTAGTATACATACCACACTTGATCAATGTCATAATTTACGACTGTACCGGTTGATGCTAAATTTTTAAGTTGGGGTCCTGCGTCGTCATTTTGTTATCACCACCACACACGCTAGCCCAGGGGGCACTCCTCTGGCTCTTCCAGCGAAACCTCCTTCCCCCCACCTACAGGCCCTCTCTCCAAACTATTTACCCGAATAGGGGACGTATTAGATATTGTACTGATGTTTTTTGTTTTTCTTCTTTTAATTGCCTCCTGACCTGTGATAGGCAGAGCATGGACACGTCCCCTTAGCTGCAGTGGGAAAGATACTCCCCTGGCCAGAGCAAGCTCTTTTTCCGTTTTCCGTGGTCGAAAAATCCATGAACTATAAGGTCCCAAGATAGGGGACGTATATGGTATTAAACTGAGAAGAATCGATACCATACCGGTTGATGCTACAGTTTTTCAAAATCCATTCCGGCTGTTGTCACCACCACACACGTTAGCCCAGGGGGCACTCCTCTGGCTCTTCCAGTGAAACCTCCTTCCCCCCCACCTAGAGGCCCTCTCTCCAAACAATTTACCCGGTTAGGGGACGTATTAGATATTGTACTGCTTTTTTTTTGGTTCTTCTTTTAATTGCCTCCTGCAATAGATGGGAATTGAACCTAGGTCAACTGCTTGGGAAGCAGCTATGCTCACCACTTTACCACCAACAGCCACAGCAACTGATAAGAACAGATACTAAACTTGATGTCAGCTGCAGTGCCAGCATGAGCAGTGGTGTCACCTGCAGGCGGTGATGGACCTTCGTTGCACCTATTTTGGTGCTTCCCTAACATGTGATGGGTATTTGCCTCACCTTTCTTGGTCTGGGTGAGCACAATTGCCATGAGGGTAACCACCAGGCTGTTGCAGGAGAATTTGGGGTAATGGTGGGATTAAGCAGCCTCAGAGGCATCCATGCATGCTGCCCCTGCTGTTTCCTGTCCATTTCCGTGGTGTTTCCATCATTTTCTGAGGTTACCAGGTTTTCACCCAGCCTTCCCTAGGCAGAGCCTTGGTCCCCTGCAAAAATGCTCTAGTCTCCCATTGACTTTAATGGGGTTCGTTATTCGAAACGAGCACCCGAGCATCGGGAAAAGTTCGACTCGAATAACGAGCACCCGAGCATTTTAGTGCTCACTCATCTCTACTTTGCACATTTTATATTCAGGTGTTCTCTAAGTTGTCTCCTAAGCGAGAGTAAATCATCTTGTTTTATCATGGAAAAGGATTTCTTTTGCAAGGATTCTATGGCAGCAATTTGACCAAGTAGAGAGTTTAGTTTCTTTTGCCTATCCTTTTTAAGTTTGGTACCAAGAGCAATAAATTCTCCCCTAATAAAGGCTTTGTGAGCTTCCCAGGTTATGGTATGTGAAGTGTCTGATAGTTTATTATCCTGAAAATATAGAGACAGTTTGTGAGTAATGTCTGCAACGTTCTTCTCCATGTCCAGGATAGTCTCATTCAGTCTCCACTGCCATTCTCTCGGTGTGAGGTCGTGAAAAGACAAGTTTGAGGATACAGGGGCGTGATCAGAAACTGATATCTGGCCAATGGAAGAGCTTTTAAGAGCTGCTAGATGGCCTTCTGAAATAAATATGTAATCCAATCTTTGAAAGGAATTGTGGACCGCAGAGAAGAAGGTGTAATCTTTGGTAGATGGATGGGAAGCACGCCATGTATCCACCAGGTGGAGGTCATGTAAGCTCTTTTGAATACTGCCTAATGATTTTTGTGATACGGACGAGTTACCCGAAGAAGTGTCGAGGAAAGGGTTTAGAGAAATGTTAAGGTCTCCGCTTACTACTTTAACCTCTTCCCATCCGGGCCATTTACCCCCTTCTTGACCAGGCCTAATTTTGCAAATCTGACATGTCTGACTTCATGTGGTAATAACTTTGGAACGCTTTTACTTATCCAAGCGATTCTGAGAATGTTTTCTCGTGACACATTGTACTTCAAGTTAATGGTAAATTTGAGTCGATAAGTTTTAATTTTATTTATAAAAAATCCAAAAGTTAACAAAAATTTGAAAAAATTCACTGTTTTCTAAATTTGAATGTCTCTGCTTTTAAGACAGATAGTGATACCCCATAAAATCCTTTTTAATTTACATTCCCCATATGTCTACTTTATGTTGGCATAATTTTGGTAGTGTCATTTTACTTTCTTGATGGGGTAGATCATGTGATATTTTTGTAGAGCCAGTTGTTACGGACGCAACAATACCAAATATGTCTATTTTTTTTTTTACGTTTTACACAATAAGAGCATTTTTAGAAAAAAAATCATGTTTTTGTGTTGCAATTTTTTAAGAGACATTTTTTTTCATTTTTCGGGCTATGATCTTGTGTGGGGGCTCATTTTTTGCGGGATGAGGTGACGTTTTTATTGCTATCATTTTGGGATGCATACGACTTTTTGATTGTTTGATATTATGTTTTTTGGTAGGTGAGGCGACAAAAAAAAGCTGTTTTGGCATAACTTTTATTAGATTTTTTTACGCAGTTAACTTGATGGGGTAGATCATGTGATATTTTTATAGAGCCGGTCGTTTCGGACGTGGTGATACCAAATATGTCTATTTTATTTATTTTTATTTGTAACATTTTTTAATGACATATTTGGGGGAAAATTATTTTTTTTATATGTGATTTTTATTTAATTTTTTATATAATACTCTATTTTTTATGATTTTTTTATTTTTTATTTTACACTTTGTGTCCCCCATAAGGTCATACAAGACCTCAGGGGGACATTTAACTTTACTTATTTTTTTTATTTTTATTTTTTACACTTGATTTCTCCTGTAACTGGGGCTGACATAGTAGCCCCAGTTACAGGGGAAATACATCCCCAGAGAGGCTGTACAGCATAATACTATGCTTTACAGCCTCAGTGCAGGGGCTGATCGGGTCTATGAGAGACCCGGCAGCTCCTGCACGCTCCCTGGCCCCGGCGATCACCTTACCGCCGGGCTGGAACAGGAAGCGCAATAGCGATAACAAAAAGATGTAGAGGTGGTAGCAACAAACAGTGATCAAAAAATCAGAAAAACTAAAAAACCAAGAAACTGATGAAAACTGGAAAACCTGAGGAGCTCAGAACTCCAAGAGCAGGAACTGGCAGTCTCCAGTCGTGGCCTTTAGTGATTGTCCCCACAGAATGGTATCACAGGGAATGTCCTGGTGTTCCAGTCCTGGAGTGGGTGTTAAGGCTGTAGCTCTTCTATTTGGCTTATTCAATTCTCCGCTTGCTGTTCGGTGATTTCTTTCTGGTAACCGTCGACCATGTCTCCAGTGGTGGAAGCGGGGGTAGCTTGTTTAAAGCGATATCCACAGTGAGCCAAGAGTCAATGTGAAGGGGAGCAATATCCAACACTGCCCAGGCTGCAGGTAGATCTGATGGTAAGCGAATGGTGCAGCGTCTGCCATTTTTGCTGAATGTTAATCCAAATAGGAATAGCCACCTGTATGGTATTCTAGAATTGCGGAGGTGGTCAGTGAGCGGCTTCAGAGCCCTCCTTTTCATGAGCGTGGAAGGCGCTATATCTTGGTAAAATAAAATGGGGTCACCATTAAGGGAGAGATCCTTTTTCTCTCTAGCAGCGCTGAGAATGGCAGCGATGTCTCTAAAACTCAGGAGACCACAAATAACGTCCCTGGGGGGTCACCTTGTTGGGGTGGTGGACGAAGAAATCTGTGGATCCGCTCTATGACCATACTCCGTGCTCTGTCTTCCCCCAGTAGCTCTGAAAAAATAGACATGTCTGTGGATTCTAGATCAGTAGCTGCTATGTCCTCCGATAATCCCTTTAGCCTTGCATTCTTACGTTGGCTTCTATTTTCCTGATCTTCTATCAGGGAGTAAGCATTGTTTAGGGATATGATCTGGGCTTCCATAGCCTGCACTACGCCTGAGGTAAGGGCCGTGATGAGGCCCTGGTTGTTTTCCAGGTAAGTGCAGCCTCGTCCTCTTGTAGTGGAGCTCCGTCTGGCTCAATGTGGCATCCATCACCCTCTTCGGCCTCCTAGTCTGTTTCGCGCTCCAGATCCTTCTGTGCCATCTTGTCCATGCGGGTTGGAGATGCAGCAAGTTTCTTTCTGAAAAAACGGTCCACCTCTGACTGACTTTTCTTGTGTTTAGGTGTAGAGGGAGAGTCCCTGGACCTCTCTCGCCCAATCTTGACCATTTTTGTAGTCTTCTGCCGTCTTAATTGTATGAAGTGCAGGAGTGTGAAGCGGGAGCTCTGAATCAAGCTTCCATCACTCTCAGCGGTCAGGCTCCGCCCCTATATATATATATATATATATATATATATATATATATATATATTATGCTCTTTGCGTACCCTATGTGTGTGTTTTTTACACATTGGGTTTATTTCTTATCCACATGACTGCATTGAGCATATGGCACTTGTATATGTGATTGTGTCTATGCTGTTTTTTATATAGCTTTATCTACTATATGGCCGCTCCATTTATTACATCCTTTCTGCAATCCCTCAATGTTACCGTATGCTGAAAGACCACTATGGTAAGTATTGTCTTACCGCCAATTGCTCCCTCCTTGGCATGCTGGTATATCTCCGACTGTTTCATCCAGCCATCAGTCCGTGACAGCTCTTGCCTTATCCAGGGAGCAGCTATTTACTAGTGCTCCTATTCGCTGGATAGGCGAGAGCTGATTGGTTTGGGCCAGGAGTTTCGGCGGCCGCTCTACGGCCTCACCAGTGCCAGAGGCACCGCCACAGTGAGAGGTGGCGTGCGCGTGCTATTCCATGTTTGTCTGTCTGTAGTGATACTATGGCTATTAGGTAGAAGCAACAAATAAATAGGCTCCTGATCGGAATAGGTTGGCTATCTAGAAACGCGTTGAGCCTTTGATCTTAGCTATATGCCTGCTTTGTAGTGCCACTCAGACATTAGCACTGATTGTTCTTGTCGATATCTAGGGGTAGGAGGTAGGGAGCTATTGAATATTCAGGTATAAAGTTACCAACACCCCTTTAATAGGCACATCCCCTGTTGTGTTTGAGGTAGGGAATAAGACATAATCCTTACACTCGTCTTGGGGATTATTTAATGCCTTAGACAAGACATTGTGGCAACTTTTTGCCATTTAACACTCCTGTGTACGTGTTAAAGAATACCATAGGGCGTAAAGGTGTTGTGTGCTTGGGTATTCAGGGCGTGTTCTTTCACCTGTATTTTAACATATATTTAAATAAAAGTTTTTTTGTTTTGTTTTTAGCGCCCATATTTGACTGTGAGACTATTACTAATCTTAGACGCTTACGCGTTGACCCTTACTGTGAGCTTCAGGCCTAGTAGGCCTAAGCACTATGTGGTAATAAAAGCCCGGTGCAGGAGTGCATGATGACATCATCGCATGCCTGTGCCGGGGCGCTGGGCTTTGAAGTACGTGCGCCTGCCTCAACATCCTGGACACAGGTAAGTATTAACCTTTAGGTTTTTTTTTGTTTTGTTTTGTTTTTTTTGTGTATGCCAGCTTTGGAAGACAGAGGTTGACATATTACTTAATGGTGGGCAGTGTGGGGACAAATTACTTAATGGGGGGCAGTGTGGAGGCAAATTACTTAATGGGTGGCAGTGTGGGGGCAAATTACTTCATGGGGGCAGTGTGGGGGGAAAAGTGCTTCATGGGACAGTGTGGGGGAAAATTACTTTGTGTGGGCAGTGTTGGGGCAAACTACCTCATGGGGGCAGTGTGGGGGCAAACTACTACATATGAGGCGGTGTGGGGAAAATTATGGATGTGGGGGAAATTACTATAAGGGGGCAGTGTGGGGGAAATTACTATATGGAGGCAGTGTGGGGGACGTTGCTATTGGGGAGGAACTATAGGGGCATTCCTATTACAAGGACATATTACGGGATATTATTTTTGAGGACACTATACAGGCATTATTACCTGGAGCACAATATAAGGTGTTATTAGTATTACTCGGGGCACTCTAGAGGACATTATAATTGCTGTAGACACTATAGGGATCTTTGGGATAATTTAGCAAACTGGTGTAAAGTAGAACTGGCCAATCAGATCTTACCTTTCATTTTTGACAGCTCCTTTGGAAAATGAAAGGTGGATTCTGATTGGCTTATATGGGCAACTAAGCCAGTTCTACTTTATACTAGTTTGATAAATCACCCCAATTATGTCTACTGGGGGTCACTATTTTTTCAGCAATATAGTACCTGGGACATTGGGGAGCACAAAAGACACAGTATTAGGAGTGGGGCAGGATGACATTGTTGGGACACCAGGATGGGGAGGTTGATGGAAAAATTGAGAAATCTTGCATGTCTGTGTAACAAACTCTGCAGAGATGAGATGCGTCAGAGAAGAGGAAAGAGAAGGTCTACATGATGGAAGATGTCACTGGATGTAAGAGGAATACGGTGCTGTATTATCCTATATGTAGAGCTGACTCACTGCAGGAACCTGCGTCTCGTCTTCTCCTCCAAGTCTTTTTTATTATAATCATATGTATTTTAAAGGGGTTCTCCAGGAATTAAGAAAATGAAAATACTTAAATATTACTATATAATAAATATATTCCCAAATACATTTCATTAGTTATAATGGCTCTTTTTGTTTGGGGAGCAATCATCAGGGGAAACAAAATGGCCGCTGTCCTACTAGTAAACACAAAATCTGTCCTAAAGACACAGGAGGACAAGTTACTTCACAACACTGAGATAAAGAGCTGCCTCATTCTCTGATAAGATGTTCAGCTGAATCTTTGTAGAAATTGAGTTCATGAGGAGACAAGAAGCACATAAAGGACGGGCAGGACAGGCTGGTAATGTGGGGCTGTGGTAATGGAGACTACATACAAGTGCTGCTCATTAGCCACACCCTATCCTCCTCTCATGTCTCCTCACAAACTCCATTCCCCAGAGATTCACCTGTATTTTAGATCATAATCCCTGACAAGTAGAGAGGAGGATGAGGCAGCTCTTTACCTCATTGTTGAGACGTAACTTCTCTTCCTGCGTGATTAGGACAGGTTTTGTGTATACTAATAGGATGGCGGCTATTTTATTTCTCCTAATGATTGCTCCCTAGACAAAACTAGCCATTCTAACTAATGAAAGGTATTTGGAAATATATTTACCATAAAGTAATATTTAAGTATTTTCATTTTCTTAATTCCTGGAGAAACCCTTTAAATTTGACAAATTTGTAACAGCCCAGATAACAGTGATAATTTCTGTGTACAGATAACTAGTAGATGTTTCCT